>SOMO01000701.1:59892-72057 GCA_028128575.1 Paedocypris carbunculus
ATTCATGTTCCAGCCTTTATTTCACCACAGAATTATCTCTTTAAAGCAGCACCTCACACATTGAGATAAGGCCGTTCTTGGAATCTTCTGGAAGATGGCAGCCAGAAACAGCAGAAGTGACACACAATCAACAGACTTACACAATGTATGATTGAAACGGTTGGATAGTGTTTTATTGCAATCGTTCCACATACATAAATTGACAAACCATTTACAATCGAAACTAATTGGCTGTCAACCTATTAACACAGTTCATCTGGTAAAGAAAAACACAAAAGGATAAAAAAAAAAANGCAGAAGTGACACACAATCAACAGACTTACACAATGTATGATTGAAACGGTTGGATAGTGTTTTATTGCAATCGTTCCACATACATAAATTGACAAACCATTTACAATCGAAACTAATTGGCTGTCAACCTATTAACACAGTTCATCTGGTAAAGAAAAACACAAAAGGATAAAAAAAAAAACAACAACAATAAGGCGTTTCTTAGCACATTTCTTGGATCTGATGCCAAACAGACAGATGGACTTCACAAAAAAAGTACATTTGAATATCTCAAGCACAGATGTGGTAGGAAAAAAAAGCAGTACAACATGAATTTTGGAGGCTCGTGGTGGAGATGTGAACTGAGGAACCCCGCTTTGTCTCGTTCCACATCGTGGATTTCAGAACATCTGATGGTGGGAAATCTGATCAACCTTGCGTGTTTCTGTGACAGCACATGTGATGCTTCCAACCATTATGATGTATGAGATTCCAAAAGAAAAAAAAAGGAGCAAACATTCACAGTAACTGATGCGTCTATATGACATCACGGTACAACACGTAGCTTTGGAATCAATCTGCATTGAGAAATCAAACATGATTGTGAGGTTGGAAAATCATCTGTTACATCAAAATGCATTTCTGCAGCAACACAGACAGAGGTTATGAATGATGGAGGCTCTGGCTTTACAGAGGATGTTTTGGGCTCTGAGAGCGGGGCGTTCTGGAAGAGGGCGCTTACGCTGCTGGTGTGGTGTTCAGGAAGCCGGTTTGTCTAACAGAGACTTGATGGTCTCGTGTAAAGGCTCACAGACGCTCTGGTAGGCGTGTGATGTGAGGTGCAGGTAATCGTACATGTCCTGGTGTGAGATGGACCCGTCCGTGCTGATGAACCCCGGGTCCACGTCGAGGAAAGACACGTGGGAAAGCGACGCTACCCGAGCGCCCACCAGAGAATTCACGCTGGCATTGCGCTGGCGGAGAGGGTTCGGACTCTTTCCTCTCGGCAGCAGCCCCTAGTGGCGAGACGGAGAACAACAATCTGAAACTATTGTTGCACTCACCACATGGGACTAGTTGTGCTTTATAGTTATAATTATTACTTATTAAATAACAGTAAGGGAAAGGAATGACTGACCAACACCAGAGTGTGAGCGTGAGGCAGCTTCTGATGAATGACGCCGATGATGGCCATGACGCCTTCACAGATCTGTTCTGGGGAGTGGCCATGATTATTTGTACCCACCCACAAGACCACCACCTGAAGACACNTTTCCATATCAACTTTCTAAATTCTTCACCTTAGGACTGATATAGTCCAGTTCACCATTGCTCAGTCTCCAGAGGACGTGTTGTGTAGCATCTCCACCAATCCCAAAGTTCAGGGCATGGAGCGGAGAAAACAGTTTTCGCCAAATCTGTCAACCACAAGAAAAAAACCCAACATATTAATTATGGTGAAAATACGTAATATAAAATTCAATCACTAAACCCTACATGCATCTTCTTATATAAAATGTATTCACAAGAGGCCGTGTTCTACCTCATGCTCATGTAGAAGCTGGATAAGCGAGTCCCCAACAAACAAAACATCCGGCTCCTTTCCCTTACTGTCTGAAACAAATCGATTGTGCTGCAAAAAAAAAAAAAAAGTTTTACATACACAAAAAATACATTTAAATGCAGGTATTTCTGCAGAACTAATTAAAAAAAAGTGAGTTTGTCAATAATGCCACTAGGAACGGTATTGGATTTATGTTCTGCCTTTAACCATCCAGTGAAGTGACACACACCATCCCGGAGCAGTGGGCATGTGTGGGTCACTCAGTTGTGGAAGCCACCGGACTGGGATTCGAACCTGCAATGCCTTGGTGGCAGATCCAGCTCTCGCCCACTGAACCACAACTGCCACACTTTGCCGTTTAACTCGACCAAAAACATACAGAGCTAAATGTAATCACCACTAATTTACAGAGACTTCTTTTAGTTTTGCTTTTCCATCATTTTCACACAAATGTATGTTTACAAGTCGCTCTCCATCGTGCTGCTTATTTGTGAGTAGGATTTTGCACATCAGACTTTTTTTTTTTTTTTAATAAGATGGATCTGTGGAAACGTATTGCGCAAATATGACTCTGAAAGGATCATGATGTAAATCCAACTGAGAAAAGCAGAACATAAATATGGTGTAAAATGTCATAAAAAGCACCATTGACATCCATCGACCGTCTCCCTGCACGTCCTCGCAGGGGGAAGCGGAGGCTGCAGGGTTCCAATCACTGCAACTCATCTCCTTCTATCACAAACACACAAGACATTACAATTCACATTCACAACTAGTGTAAATGGACAATTCGAATTCTCCTTTTTTCACCCTATTAGATAAATTACTGCGTTGGGAGGACGTTAATAGATTTGATAGACTGGTGATTTTCATTAGATCAANTGCACGTCCTCGCAGGGGGAAGCGGAGGCTGCAGGGTTCCAATCACTGCAACTCATCTCCTTCTATCACAAACACACAAGACATTACAATTCACATTCACAACTAGTGTAAACGGACAATTCGAATTCTCCTTTTCCCCCCTATTAGATAAATTACTGCGTTGGGAGGACGTTAATAGATTTGATAGACTGATGATTTTCATTAGATCAAATGCCAAAAAAAAAAAAACTAGTGCAAAACAATAACCTTGTCTCTAATACTGTAGTTAGTTATTCCGAAGGTCTCAAAAACGTAAAATTCTTTCGGCTCACGTGGCTATTGTAGCGCCTAGCGGGTACTTCATTTAAAACAGTATGCGAATTTATTTCAAAATATCTCATAAATTAAGCATTTATTGCACCAAAGATTAAACTAGCAAATTGACGCCTTATATAATCACAATCTCAACAATGTTGTTACCAAAAATGAAACCAAAGCTGTAATCTGTGTTGTCAGCAGCCAGCAACAGCCGAATNCGGCTCACGTGGCTATTGTAGCGCCTAGCGGGTACTTCATTTAAAACAGTATGCGAATTTATTTCAAAATATCTCATAAATTAAGCATTTATTGCACCAAAGATTAAACTAGCAAATTGACGCCTTATATAATCACAATCTCAACAATGTTGTTACCAAAAATGAAACCAAAGCTGTAATCTGTGTTGTCAGCAGCCAGCAACAGCCGAATCCCGGAAGTTGAAACGACTGAACCAGGCATTACCGATAGATCGCCGAGCGATCACCGGCGTGTCAAACTCAGATATTAAAACGTAACTAGTTGGTACTTTACGCGAATGTTCATTTAACATTTAAAAACATATAAATAGCGAATAATTAAGACATTTAGCTCACCAAATTTCTGATCGTAATTAACAACGTCTATTGCCGAGGAACAAAATATTGTAATTAAAAAATTAGTCAACCGCATCGATCGAGTGGTCGACACTATGCTAAATTAATTCTATTGTTTGGAAACGTACATTTGAGGTAGGTTGTTTATTGTTGCTAATGTTGATCTATATGCTAAAGTATTTTTAGTAATTTAACCAGTATCATCTAAAATATTGTTNTCTGATCGTAATTAACAACGTCTATTGCCGAGGAACAAAATATTGTAATTAAAAAATTAGTCAACCGCATCGATCGAGTGGTCGACACTATGCTAAATTAATTCTATTGTTTGGAAACGTACATTTGAGGTAGGTTGTTTATTGTTGCTAATGTTGATCTATATGCTAAAGTATTTTTAGTAATTTAACCAGTATCATCTAAAATATTGTTTTTGTTCTGAAGATGATGTTTGTGTTCTAGAAGGCCCTGAAAGCCCCATGAGCAAGCAAACCACCAAGATATCTGAACACACTTCAGCCTGCAAGTATGGCAGCAGTAAAACCATTTCATCTTGTATGGCCACCAAACTTCATCCGATGTGTGGCAGTACGACACAGACAAACAAGCAGAGCTCTCCATCAATAAAAGTAAAGCGTTTGAAGACCAGAAAGGAGAGGAACCAGCTTCGTGGCCAAGAGAAGAACAAGTCCAATACTCGTTGCAGCAACACAAAATGTACCGTGAAACATCATTCCAGACACATCTCATCGCCGTTTTCTAAAAAGCGCCGCATTATGGCCAAGCCAATCGTTCCTCAGAAGCCGAGCATTATAACTACAGGACGCCTTACCTCCATCCAAGGTCTTTTCAGCCATGAGCTGAGATCCTTAGATATCGACAGGCTGGTGAGCGATGAAATAAAAAGTAAGAAGCGTGGAGCAAAACAAAATCTGACTTCGTTCCAAACCACATCTGCTTTACCTGAAACTTGTGCTCACGATGAAATCCATGACCCCGAAAGTTGTGACACTGCTCCAAAAAGTCCTAGCAGAGAATTGACAGCTAAAAACTATTCTTCCCAGCCAAACAGAAGATGCAAAGCACCAGAAACATCCACCAAAGGCAGAAAGCATGACCATGATTATGCTAGACAAGAAGCAACCAGCAAAGCGCGGACAAAAAGTCCAGTTAGTATGGATACATCAACTTTGAAAAATAAACTGGGACTTGATAACATTTTAGATGAATCCAAAAATTGCTTTAATGCAGGAAACCAAGAACAANTTCTTCCCAGCCAAACAGAAGATGCAAAGCACCAGAAACATCCACCAAAGGCAGAAAGCATGACCATGATTATGCTAGACAAGAAGCAACCAGCAAAGCGCGGACAAAAAGTCCAGTTAGTATGGATACATCAACTTTGAAAAATAAACTGGGACTTGATAACATTTTAGATGAATCCAAAAATTGCTTTAATGCAGGAAACCAAGAACAACGTTTCACAAAAAGCCCAAGATCAGAAGCTACGTCCGCACTGTCTGGACCACAGAACACGAATGTGATGGAGATTTATGTATGTTCTCCTTCAACAAAACAGACTCCTTCATTGCAACTAATCTCGGGCATTAGTTTGTTAAAAGAACACAATGAGCAGGGCAAACAGAAGCCTGAGCTTACAGAAGCGATGAGAAATCTGACGACACACTTCTATCAGACAGCAGATCTGAGTTTCCCCAGTGTTCAGCCTCCTCTGCTGGACAAGACCAGAGAAACGTTACAGCAGGTAATGCAGAAAAGACATGGCTTCCTGTTAGAGCATAACCTGCACAGACTTTACTTACACGTGTATGGACATCGGAACACCAGACATTTCAACTCGGAACAGAAATATGACGACGGTCTGGACGCACCTTTCAACCCTGTGATGACAAATGAAGATTCTACACACAGGAGACGGGACATTAAAAGATGGATAGGTAAATCACAGATCACATAGTTACTCATAATGCAGTTATGTGTGCAATTTCAGATTCATAACCACATCTGGCTAGATGTACAGTTATAGTAGGCTTGAAGAAACTATAATTGTATAATTTGTAACANGATTTGGGTTTTGGCCCCCGTCCACTGAGTTTAATACCACTGTGTGATGTAATTGATGACACTGGACACTTTTTCAGACATATATTACTTGCTATATATTCATATTTTGCACAATAAAAATATTTTGTCCTTTTGTCTTAATTTCTGTGGTGGCAGAAAATGCATGGCGACAAGATCATAGAAAATTCAATCTGGACTCAGAAAGAGGAGAGGATTTATTCAAAATACGTCGATCAGAGTCGATCAGCACAGTTTCCCCTCCACTGTGTCTGAATGAACTACAGCCATCACACACTTCACAGGTAATTACAATCCAATTATTCTACAGCCACACATGGTATTACAGTCTTTTTTTGTTGTCTTTCAAAATGACACACTAGATTTTTTTTCTGTGCAGCTTCCTCATTGGATGTTTCAGCATCCCAGCATGCAGTTGTTTAACTTTGACCAGAGATTTCCCCATTTTCCGGAAGGATTTCACCAGCTAGATACTCCTAATCCCTTTTCCCAGCCTCCTCTAAGGATTAATGAAGGTATGGCAAACAGAGGTTTTGAATTTTGTGACCTCTCTCAAAGTTGGAGACCAACCATGGATCTTGGTTTTAACTCGTGTCTCACATCCCTAAAAAGGAAACCTGTTCAACCTGAGTTGTCTGTTAAAAAATCTATGTTTTTCTCTAATCAACAACAAGCTCAGAGTGACTATGAGAGATGGAGATACAATTCATTCTCACTGTCTGATGGCTTTCATTTTGAGCCATATTCTCAACGCTGACAGTTTGATCGCTCGGGCATGACGCTGGGTCTAAATTGTAANGAGACCAACCATGGATCTTGGTTTTAACTCGTGTCTCACATCCCTAAAAAGGAAACCTGTTCAACCTGAGTTGTCTGTTCAAAAATCTATGTTTTTCTCTAATCAACAACAAGCTCAGAGTGACTATGAGAGATGGAGATACAATTCATTCTCACTGTCTGATGGCTTTCATTTTGAGCCATATTCTCAACGCTNAGATACAATTCATTCTCACTGTCTGATGGCTTTCATTTTGAGCCATATTCTCAACGCTGACAGTTTGATCGCTCGGGCATGACGCTGGGTCTAAATTGTAAATTCATCAGTTATATACGACTATTACTTCTCGGAAAGCATGTCATCTATCAATCTAAGAAAAACCCAGTTCAACCAGTAGAGCACTTTCATTTCAGTCCTAGGAACAGTCTAGAAATGTTCTTCTGTTATTTTTATAAAGGAAAGCTGAAACGGCATTAGAACATTTATGATTTATCCAGACGTTTTATCTCCTTTTATTACCATTAGCATTACTTGTCATTGCTGCGGTTAATTTCTCTGTATGCCCGAAAACTGATATGTGATATAATTTAATAAATGCCATTTTTTTGGTCATATACACCTTGGTGACATGGTTTGGGAATTGTATGTGTGTGTTTGTGTTTATATTGTAAATAGAAATATGAATGAAGGTAATAAATAATACACGTATTTAAAATATACACAGGAAGTTATCAGTCTATCTTATCCTATCCTAAAAACAACATACAAATTCAAGTAAATGGTGAAAATAAAGCAGTTACATCATTTAGTTTGCTGTTACATAACATATTTATTATTTAAACGGTAGCAATTTAAAATAGTCAATTGTGCAACAAATATGAAAACTGGCTTTCTATTACGTAAAAAAAAAACCACAACTCTAAAATGTTATTAAAAATAAACTGTTACTACAATTCATTCACGAAATAGTATTAAAAAAGTAACATTTTGTAACGTCTTGACTAATTGCGTTACGCGTACACACGCAAGATATGTCAAAAGTGATTAGGGCACTAGAAAATAGCCCTCGTCGTTTTTTGGAGTTTCGTTCAAAAAATATTCTCTTTGCCCTGCGCCCAAACCCAAGTCCTCACGCTTGTTCTCCACCATGTTTTGCTCCTCCTGGCCTCCGATGTTGCTGCTCTTCAGCGCTCGTTTTAGCTGACTCCAAAACAGTTCGTTTGCGCTGCTTGGATCGGAGCAGTTGGGCCCGTGCCACTGTAGATATGTCTTTTTGAGCATAACCTTTCTCATGCGATGATACGCGGACAGTTGCCTGTCAGAAATCGGCTCCAGGAAGATGAGCAAAAGCACATCCTGCATCTCTTGAAAGAGCCGATAGCTGGCCAACTGGATCTCCAAGGAGCACCATTCACTCTGCAGGAAACTTTGACTGACCACGCAGATGGTTTTGCGGCTGCTATATACGGCGGACACAATGTTGTCGACAATAGCCCGGCCTGGCTCAAAGTCTCGGTGGTGGAGGCAAATGCGAAAGGAAGAGGCTTCCAGAGTTGGCAGGAGCTCTTCCATAACCCAGGTCTCATCGGCAGAGTTATAAGAAATAAACGCATCGTACTTGTAATTCTCCTCCTGATCACGTAGGCGGCGCCACTGTTCTCCGAACCAGGATCGAAAGACGTAATATCCATATTTAAATTTCCAGTAAAGTCGGACATAAAGAAACGGTATGAAGATCATTAGGAGCGTAAACGTATATGTGAAGGAAAACAAGTACAGGCCTAGATCCAAAAAACACACTTTGGTGTCGAAATTGTAGAAGTATGATTCTGGTTGTTCTTGGCACGCGATGTTATAAAAATATGGAAACTGGATGCTATTATTCTTGTTAATCCAGCTCTGCAGATCGCTGTTCTGACAGCCACAACTAAGAGGACAACTGCGCAGATCCATGTACGCTAGGTTTGTGAGGTTCCGCAAAACATTTATGTCCAACGAGGTCATGGCGTTGCGATTCAGATGTATTTCCTCCAACCCTGTGAGGTTCCCAAAGACCCCTTTGGAAAAGGACTTGATGCCCATGTTCTCCACATACAATCTTTTCAGCTTTTTAAGGTTTTTGAAAATGCCCGGATTGAGCTGTGTAATTCCCACGCAGGAATTATCCAAAGTCAGAAACTCCAGGTTCTTGAGGTCATCGAAAGCCTCTGCGCCGAACGCCGTGATGTGGTTGTTGGTGAGGTAAAGACTTTTCAACGAAGTCAGTCCGCTAAAAAACTTCACAGGCAGCATGTTGATACCTCTGGGCTCCTGCGAGTCAAGCTTCAGGTCCAGGAGTCTGGACATGTTATCAAACGGAGACTGCTTGCATTCGGTGAAATACAGAATTCGGTTGGCTTGTAAGTCCAGAACTTTTAACATAGGAAAAAGTTTGCCGAAACCGATGCTGTCGATATCTTTTAGTCGATTTCTATCTAGGTACAGATTGCTCAGGCTCTGCAACCCGTTGAATGCTCTAGGTTTCAGTTGTGAGATCTTGTTTCCACCCAGATCTAAAATGGTCAAACTTGATAGATTTTGGAAGACGTCCTCGAAGACCACGGCTATTTGATTGTTGCGCAGAATGAGGGTCTTCAGGCTGGTGAGGTCTTTGAAGCTGTCGCAATACAAATCGGTCAAGAGGTTGTTGTCTAGACGGAGTGTGGTGAGATCTTTGAGTCCATCTAAAGCGTGATGGTCCAAATAGGCAATGATGTTAATATTCAGCTCCAGTTTGATTAGTTTGGGCGTGTGACAGAAGGCACAACCACTGACTTGTAAAATGCGATTGTATCGATAGCTGAGGTTTTGCAGACTGGGGAACGTTTGGCATTTGTTGCAGGACCTGAGCCTGCTGAGATGATTGTGCTCCACCTTAAGGCTTCGCAGATGTTTTTGACCTTGAAGGAACTCTAAACAACCTGTGAATTTCATCTCATTCCGTGAAAGGTCAATGAGGCCGGTGACATTGGGACAGTTGCTGAAATTGTAGGCTCTGCTTAGATTGTTGCTCTGGAGGATCAGCTTAAATAAGTCTTTCTTTTCTTGTCGCAGACGAGAGCACAATGAATTCTGTGATGTGTTGTCGTTGAGTTTCAGACCAGAGTAGTCGATAACCGATGGACGTACTCTGCTTTTGTTGAGAAGCTTGCTGACAGACACGTTGGTAAAAGACAAGCGCAGATTTGTTAAGCCCGCAAGATTCAGGCCTTGAAAAGAATTGGCTGACAGATTGGTGTTGTAGGAAAAATCCAACACTTTAACATGCACAAGGAAGGATTTGTCACAACCAAGAGTGTGCAGATAATTGGATCTTAGGTAGAGAGTGGTTAGCGACTGCGGAAGACTGGATGAGTGATGGAGATCAGATAGATTGTTGAAAGACAGCTCTAATTGTGTTAAGTTGGGAAGATGTGTTATGCTTTCAACCAGAAGTGCGAAGTTGTTAAGGCTGTTTCCTTTCAGATCAAGAGTTTTTAAATTGCTCAGTTGGGAAAACAGAAGCACGTCGATATTCTGGAGTTTGTTGTAACTCAACAAAAGCATTTCCAGACTGTGCAGGTTGTGAAAGACTTTGCCGTGGAGATCAGAGATGTTATTGCTGGACAGGTTTAACATCTGAAGCTTCTGGAGGTTTCCGAAGGCGTCTGTGTCAATCCTGGAATGATTGTTGTAATCCAATACGAGAGACGTCAAGTTCGGCAGGCGATGGAAACTTTGATTTCCGATGTCTGGGAGATAGCAGCGGGAAATGGTGAGGTTTGTTGCCGTGGTAAATATGTCACTTACGATTTTGCCAATCTCAAGTTCTTGACTTTTGAAACACTGGAATGTCTTGTGATGCGAATATTGGACCTCAATGCAATTTCTGAAGCTATAGCTGAGAGCATTCTGAAGCAGGCTCATAATTGTGACCTTTAGGATCAGGTGACGCCATGAAGAGTCCGCCATGACTGTACTGAATATATTTTTCTAATTAAATATCATTACAATAATTGGCCAATGAGATTCCCATTGGTTGGCTTTGGCTTTGGCTTTGATTCACTGTCATAGGGCAGCTGGTAAAATTAACAAAACTTCAAATCTCTTCACTTCCGCAACCAACTTTACATGTCTGTAAAATGTCTGGAGATGCTCAGTGCAAATGGAATCGACTGAAGATGGAGTCACGTTGACTGGATTTCCTTCCTGCTGTGAAACGTTTCTACGGAAAAAAAGAAAATCCAGTGGACATGATTTGGTTTGCGGTAAAGTGATTTATGCTGGGTTTTATGTTAAATGTACAGAAACATCAAAGATACGTCAAAGTGTTCTTCACTATCAAGGTCAATGTCATGTTGGTGATGCAATCGATGTATTAAGATAAAGAATAAGGTGTTTTAAAATTACATTGTAGTGATTACAAAGTCAAACATTTTTTTTTTACAAAAGAAGTAGTGTATTTAATAACTTCTAATTGAAAGTGTGGTTTTCTTGTTTTGTAATTATGGCGTTTTCTTTTTGTTCTTGTGTTTTTTTTTTTTTTTAAATATGATTGTGTTTAAAAAAATGAACTTTTATTCTGCATTTTATTATCTCATTGTAGAATAATATTTATATGCCACAGTTTTTATGAATGCATGCATTTTTCCCATCTTTTTCGTTTTTCCCCCAATTCTTGATGAAATTATACATTACTTAATACTTTCAGTATTTATGAAGTTATGAATTTTATCCTCTTACCTTAATGCTGCTATTAGTCTCTTGAGAGTCTGCAAAAGCATTTTAACTTGCGAAGCCTCGCGTGCCTTTAAAACGATACGTTCAGCTCACAGGAATAGAAAGAGGAACCAACATGGTAAACGTTGAAGAAAATGATGTTGTGTGTTAAAAACGTCATTGTGGTAAACACCTTCTTACTAAATTCTTGTTTATTTCTTTCTTTAGAGCAAAGTTTCAATAGATTATACGTATGGCAAAAAATGAAAAAAAAAAAAAACAAGTATTTTTTACAAAACAGATTTTGTTGAACATGAATTTATGTTTGGTTGGAGCAAATTACTCGTGCTTTATGTTTTGACAATAATTGAAATGCATCATTTAAAATACATTTATTAATAATATACATTTTATTGTATTTGTATTTCTTTTGGTGCATCAGCCTCTGGTTTTCTGTTCTCGTGCCAGCTGGCAAAGTCCACATAAAGAACAGCAGCTCATGATTACCCAGTCATCACAGACGGAACCCTGGAAACACAGAAAAATAAAACTGCAGTGCCCATTGCATTTCAATCATTTACAATTCACTTTGAAAAGTTAATAAAAGCATATTGAATGCAAACACAAAGCTCTACGTTGATGTGATATCTGTCGCGGATGCTGGTTCTCAGCGCAATCATGGCTCCGGGTAAGAAGGGCAAACAGCAGCTGTCTCCGTTGTCTTGTGCCACTTTACATCCCAGGACGCACGGAAGAAACGCGCCACACAGACCTGGAACACATACACATAGTCCATACCGTTAAAATATCGTATTTATGCAAATAATATAAGCACCCCCATGATTTTTCAGGCAAAAAAAAAAAACAAAAACAAAAATGTCTGGCTAAATACTTGTCTTAAAAATACTTCTTTTTTCTTTTAGCAAACCTAACTTGTGACT
>SOMO01000702.1:1765-14146 GCA_028128575.1 Paedocypris carbunculus
GGTATTGGAGTAGAGTATTCCAAGAAGTTTTTTTTTACTTCAAAACTTCTCCTGCTTGGCTTATTATGTGTAATCTGTCGCACTGACGCACATGTGCTTGCTCACTGGTCTTTGTCTTGTCATAAGTCATAGTGATGCTCACAGCCATTTACGTTACACCAACAACCAGATTATCAAATGAATAAAAAGCAACAATTCTCTTACATATTCACACGTGCTTTGAGAAAATTAAAACTGTGAAAAGCGCCTTACAAATGCTCAGAACTCAGATCTTAATCATCATTATAATAATATAATATGATATAATGACATATTTGTGACGCCACGCTAGACGTTTATTTTACAAAGATACTGTTTGGGTCAAATTGACCTGAGTTAAATGTTTAACAATAATAAACAAAAATTTTATATAAATAACTTCTCTTGCTCGTCTTAGTTAGTGTAATCTACATATAAACAAAAAATGGTACCGTTTGCATATTTGTAACGTGTGTTTGTACACCGCTGTCTCACACTGTGCTCCAGGCCATGATGAACGAGCTGTTCCAGGACTTAATTTTGTCCTCAACTGTGTATGTATACTATTTCAAAAAATATCATATTAGTATTTAAATCCATTATTCCATGAAAAACCAACAAGCGGAAGAATTAACTGGAAGGATTGAACATCTCTTTCCTGGACTGTAGGCCGATAATCTTGTGGGACTAATAATAATAGTATACTGTATAATAGAATAATTGCGTTCTGGTGCCAATTTTCAAGAACAAGGGTGATACGCAGAACTGCAGCAACTACAGGGGAATAAAGCTGATGAGCCACACAATGAAGCTGTGGGAAAGAGTAGTGGAAGCCAGGCTTAGGAAGGAGGTAGAGATCTGTGAGCAGCAGTATGGTTTTATGCCCCGCAAGAGCACCACTGATGCCATTTTTGCTTTGAGAATGTTGATGCAAAAGTACAGAGAGGGTCAGAAGGAGCTGCATTGTGTCTTTGTGGATTTAGAAAAGGCATACGACAGGGTGCCGAGGGAGGAGCTGTGGTACTGTATGAGGCTGTCTGGAGTGGCAGAGAAGTACGTCAGAGTAGTCCAGGACATGTACGAGAGGAGTAAGACGATGGTGAGATGTGCTGTAGGCCAGACAGAGGAGTTCAGGGTGGAGGTGGGACTACACCAAGGATCAGCTTTGAGTCCCTTTTTGTTTGCTATGCTGATGGACAGGTTGACAGATGAGGTCAGACAGAAATCTCCCTGGACAATGATGTTTGCAGATGACATTGTGATTTGCAGCGAGAGTAGAGAGCAGGTGGAGGAAGAGCTAGAGAGGTGGAGGTTTGCTCTGGAAAGAAGAGGCATGAAAGTCAGTCGTAGTAAGACAGAATACATGTGTATAAATGAGAGGGGGCAGGGTGGAGGAGTGAAGTTACAGGGGGTGGAGGTGAAGACGGTGCAGGAGTTTAAGTACTTTGGATCAACAGTGCAGTGTGATGGGGAGTGTGGAAAAGAGATGAAGAGGCGAGTGCAGGCAGGATGGAGCGGGTGGAGGAAAGTGTCAGGAGTGTTGTGTGACAGAAGAGTGTCAGCTAGACTCAAGGGAAAAGTGTACAAGACAGTGGTGAGACCAGCTCTGCTCTACGGCTTAGAGACAGTGGCAGTGAGAAAGAGACAGGAGGCAGAAATGGAGGCAGCAGAAATGAAGATGTTGAGGTTCTCCTTAGGAGTGATGAGGTTGGACAGAATAAGGAACGAGCACATTAGAGGAACAGCTCACGTTACATGTGTTAGCAACAAAGTCAGAGAAGCCAGACTGAGATGGTTTGGACATGTGCAGAGGAGGGATAGTGAATATATTGGTAGAAGGATGTTGGAGATGGAGTTGCCAGGGAAGAGGGCAAGAGGACGACCAAGAAGGAGATATATGGATGTTGTAAGAGAGGACATGAGGTTGGCTGGGGTCAGAGTAGAAGATGCTCAGGATAGAATGAGGTGGAAAGGGATGACTCGCTGTGGCGACCCCTGAAAAGGGAAAAGCCGAAAGAAAAGTAGACTAATAGAATAATAGAATCAGCTTTACAACCAACAGAAGAAACAACAATAACAACAACAAAATACTGATCAAGAATGTCAAGAATACAACTCTCGTCTTTCTTTTTTGTTTTTATTTATAGTGACCAATGCATTTATACTTAAGCCTTTTTTAAACTTTGCAAAAGAAGTACATATTTTAAATTCATCACTTAGTTCATTCCATAATTTTACACCAACAACTGAAACACACCTACTTTTTACATTGGTTCTGTTTTAAATTTGTTCAGAGTAATATGTGTTTATGTATTTTTAAACAAAATCTGTATTGTAACTTTATTTAAAGAAATTAGATGCAGGGGGAAACCTGGATAAACATCTGTCTGTACACTATGTTTATACAGTATGTATNCAGACTTCATCTCTGTTGATCATCACAACTGAGGACAACATTTTTCCCACACTGAGAAACGGAGAACGGTTTCCCCCTGGTGTGAATCACCATGTGTCTCTTCAGGTTTGAGCTCAGTGAGAAACTCTTCCCACACTGGGAACAGGAGAACGGTTTCTCCCCAGTGTGAATCATCATGTGTCAGGGAGAATCAGGGAGTTAAGGTAGCATGGTGCCGCACATCCTTTGTAGAAGAGGGAAAACCGGACATTATTGTGAATTTATAAAATCCGCCCAGATGTCTGGGGAAAAGAGGACGCTTGGCAACCCTAAAAATTAACATTAATACGTGTTAAAAGTATGATTGTCCAGTAGTATTGAAACCAAAAGCTCAAAAAAGCGTCCCTCCATCTCTGTTTTTCTCTCTTTCTCTCGCTCCCTCTATCTCTCGTTTTCTTTCTCTCTCTCTCTCTATCTTCCTCTCTCTCTCCCCTTCTCTCTCTCCCTCTCTATCTCCTCTCTCCCCTTGTCTCTCTCTCTCTCTTTCTCTCCCTCTATCAGAGTCTGACATATTGCATTGGTCGTGCAGAAGGGGCAGAACTAAATAAATCATGGGATCTGGGTCTCAGATCTAATTTTATCAGACTAAAGCAGGTCTGTTATATAAACGGCGTCGGCCACACGGGGGCAGCGACTCAGCATCTCTGACTCCACAGCCTCCTCTGGTCCTGATGCTAATGGAAATAACAGCAAAACTATACATGGGTTTCATGTATAGTTTTTAATATTTTTTTCATGTATTTCAATTTAGAAATATAATGAAAGAGACATTTTACATATTAAACAATTATTAAATGAAGGATAAAATCAACAGTGCGATCGGCTTTCTCTCTCTCTTTTGGTCTTTCTCTATTCTCTTTTCCTTTTTCTCTATCAAGAGTTTTGTTTATCTCTGTTTTTTTGCTCTTCTGGATTGTTTTTTTTTTTGTTTCTTTATACCCCCCCATCTCTCTCTCTCTCTCATCACCACTCTTCTCCTGCTCTCTCTATCATCCCTCCCTCTCTCTCTCACTCACTATCTTCCTCTCCCTCCCTCTTTCTCACCCCCCCCCCCCCCTCTCTCTGTCTCTCCCTCACTCTCTCTCTCTCATGTCGTCATGGTGGTGGGTGTCAGAGGTCGCGTCCTGCTCTGTCGGTGTGATGTCACAGTAGTTCTGCTCTAGAGCGGCTGATGTGTTTCTGGATGCGGTGAGAGAGCATCGTTTCCTCCGATGTCTTCAGACGACATTACAGACGGACCGGACCGGACCAGCCCACGTCTCTGCCGGTCAGTACTGTACTCTTACTCTGCAGCGGGTGTGCGGTCCTGATGCTGCGCTCTAATCGATCACATCAGCCGTACCAGACGAGATGGAGGATTAAAAAAGCCTTGTCATGTTGAGCAGAAGTGATTTTGCTGGAGTCACGTGTGTGTGTGTAAACGCTGAGAAGCCTCGTTACATCAGGAGCAGCGTTTACAATCTCACCAGGACCTTTTACAAAGATATTAAATCTGATGTTCTTGCAGAGCGAGTCTGATTCAGCAAGAGCAATGTGATGTTTACTAAAATTCTCTCTCTCTCTCACCCTCCCGGTCACGTTTTGCTCTCTCCCTCTATTTCTTTGACTTTCTCCCATCTCTCTCTCTCACTTTTTCTTTTTTCACTCTCTCTCCTTCTTCCTCCTCTCTCTTCCTCTCTTTTTCTGTCTCTCTCTTTCCTATCTCTCTCTCTTCCTCCCATTTCTCTCGATCTTCCTACCTTTATCTTACGCTCTCATTTCTTCCCATTGTATCTCTCTTAATCCTTTTTCTCTCTCTCTTCCTCCCTATTCTCTCCTTCTTTCTCTCTCTTCCTCCCTATCTTACCTCCTTGATCTTTCTCGCTCTTTTTTCTTCCTCCCCTTTCTCTCTTTTTCTCTCACTTCCTCTCTCTTCTCCCCTCTAAACCCTCACTTTATCAATTGCTCTTCCTGTTTCTCTCAGCTCCATCTTTTTCCCGCCCCTCCCTCTCTCACACACTCTTATTCTTTTTTTTTTTTTATCACTCTCTCTAACTCCTCCTCTCTCTCTATATAGTACTCTATTTCTTTTTCTTCTTGCCCCTCCTCTTCCTCTTTCTCTCCTGGTGGATGCAAAGAATAGCACAAAATGTCAAACGACATAAATGTTCGAGTCAAATTCTGTGGTTTCTGATCTTCCTCACATAGAAATGGTTTGTGATACGCATCCGATGGGGATGAAGTCTCGTACTGTATTAAGGTTCCCGTCAGTGCAGAAACTAATGGAACGTGGCGTCTGTGAGGGGTCGATGGAGGCCCGAGGGTCTGTAGATATCGTCTCTGATCTGGAATCACAGCTTCTGATCTGGCCGGTGTCTGGCACAGTCTGAGAATATATGGACTTTATCGTAAATCCTGCTGCCCAAGCTCAGTTGAAGTCGTTTCCTAATGAAGCGCGTGCCAAGCCAACATGAGTGTGAACATGAGGAAAGACAATGTGCCTGCGACTGAACGGCTTCAGAAGTGGCAGCCAGAACTGCCCGTCCCTGCTGGTGATGCCAAGCGGTGCCAGTCTGCCAGCGGCCCTCGGGTCAGAACCCTCCAGTGCAGTGTGGTGGATATTACCCAGCACTTTATTATGTGAGTGAGTGAGTGAGTCCTAATTAACGAGGTGCGATTAAGTGTATTTAGTGTGTAACACGGTGACGCATCGATGATCTTATTTCTTCCGAGGCTATTTTTTACTGACACTGTTTATTCAGGTGGTTGTTGAAATGTAGCTATTTGCAACATAAAAAAGAATCACACTTGTTCATGTAACACACCGTTACATACGACACCCTTTGTCCACGACACGCATTATGAACAACACACAATGTCATTCTCAAAACACATCGCCATCTAACACTCACATCAAAATTCACAAGATCATCTACAACTCGCGTCATCATCAACAACGTCATTTGCAACACGGATCATCATCAATGTAACACATTATCGTCAATGACACATCATTATTTCTGAAACACATCATCATTCTTGAAACACATCATTGTCATTCACAAATTGTATAACACGCCATTCACAACAATCATAATGTTTATCATTTAAATCATGCCTCATCATTCCTGAACCACTTCAACATTCCCGACACACATCATCATTTTCGACGAACATCATCATTCCCGACTAACATCCTCATTCCTGACAAACATCATCACTCCCGAGTCCCGACACACATCATTATTTCCGGCACACATCATCCTTCCCAACACACCTCATCATTCCTGACACACATCATCATTCCCGACAAACATCATAATTTCCGACACACATCATTCCTGGCAAACATCATCACTCCCGGCACACATCATCATTCCCAACACACATCATCATTCCTGACACACATCATCACTCCCGGGAACACATCGTCATTCCCAACACACAGTATAATTCCAGACAGACATGATCATTCTCAACACACATCATCATTCACGAAACAGTCATCTTCATTCATTCATCTACGTCATATGTTTTTGTCACCTATGACCCACATCAATCATGACATGCGTCATTCACAGGAGGACTTCCTGCTAAAACGAGATCATCCATTTTCTTTTTTCAGAAACATCTAGAGATCTTCCATCAACATGAGCTCTGGCGTGTCCCGAACCAGCACTGCCACTGTTCTACAACAAAGTCGGACCACCCTATCTCAACCAGACACCAATAATCCCAACCCCTCCGTGAAGCAGCCAGCCAGACGGGCGTCCTCGTTCTCATCCTCAACTCCATCTCCATCACCTCTTTCTCTCTCCAAGGCCACTGCCTGGAAGACCAGAGACGCTTCTGATGGCATCATTCATGGATCCCGATCAACTCACAACAGCCCCCGTGTTTCAAAACGAGAAGCTGTTCTATTCCAAAGTACACAGGACATATGCAGGGCCTCCTTGCCCCATGAAGTCTTCAGAGATCCAGTCAGACGTTCCAATAAAAACTGGTGGAGACCTGGTCACCCTCACTTCAGGAGTCTAGACAACGAGGTCGAGTCTGAAGAAAACCAGATGGGTCAAGCTGACGAGGCCTTCTGGAGACCAGCCAACGGAAATGTCTTTTGGGAGCCATCAGCTGGTGTTCACAGGAGGCCACGCATGGAGATGTTTTCCCTCGCTGATGGAGCTAGACAAACATCTGCATCGAAATCCCAAATGACTGGGAGGACGGCATCCTCTTCTCGCACGGCGGCCATCAGGCCTTTCAGGATGAGGTGAGGGTTCATGCTGTAGGTCTTGTTGACCAGATCTGGTTTCCAGCTGTTTTTGCAATAATTTAATGACCAATTCCATCAGCACCTTCTTGGTAATTTGCGACTTCTCCGTGTTTCTCAGGCTGGAGTTCCGAGAGAATCCAGAGGAATCTTCCTCAGAATGTTCCTCGGACTCTGTTGAGGCGTGTTTGGGTGAGTTTCTGCTCAAAACCGTCTTGTGTGTTCGAATGGTAAGAAATGGTCTGCTGGTCTGCACTGGACATCATGTTTAGTTCAGGATGCTGTTAGGGGAGTGAGATCGATGGGTCTGATCCACAACAAACTGAGTTTAATGTCTGTATCTGTAGAGCTTGTAATGTCTGTATCTGTAGAAGTATTAGATCGGACCTGCAGCCAAACATAAATCTACCGAATTAGTCATATCTATTTGTTTATGAAGTTATTTTATGTAAAAGGAACATTTTAAAGAATAAAAAAAAAAAAAAAACACAACACACACAGACTCTCTCTCTGTCTCTCTCTCTCTTTCTCTCTCACTCTGTTTCTCTCTCACTCTCTCTCTCTCTGTCTCTCTCTCTCACTCTCTCACTCACTCGCTCATATGGAGTAATGGCAGCAGCTGTCCAGCTGCAGACGCCAGAAACCTTTAGGATGTTCTCTCTCAGCAAACATCTGGCCGGCCTTGGTCTGAGTATGGAATCCAGATGTTTGGACAAGGCCTGACTCTCCAGAGAGAGGGTGGTCGACACACTGGCATGTGAGAGTCGCGTCTCTTCTGCAGAGTTTAAACAGGCACTTTTTATGTTTTATAAAGCAAATCATGAATTATATAAAGTAGACATATACATCTGGTTTACAACCTATATATCTGGTTGATTGTGGAACTGCAAGCAGTGGATTCATAAAGATTTTCTCGCCTGAATATTCAGTAATAAATCGGGAATTTGTTTTAGAAATCTGTAGAAATATATATAATAATAAAAAGAGAGAGAGAGAAATTTAATATATGAGTCTTGTCTATAAATACACACACGTGTGTATTTATTATATATTTATTATATATAAACTGCCACCAGTGGATTCATACAGATTCTCGCGCCTTTAAATCAGAATTTTTTTTCCGCAATCTGTAGGAAAAAATAAATAAATAAATAATTTATATATAATATAAATCATATATGATATTATCTATTATTAATTATATATGATTGATTATATATGATAGAATTTAATATCCCTATACAACAATGATCTACTGTAGAAAACTTTTTAAATCTTTACTGAAAATAACGTTTTCATTTAAGTTGTGATTATTAATTAAATCTACTTTGGAAAATAGAAACATTTGAAAATTATGAATTTAAAATGTTCTTTTGATTACATTTTTTCTTTAAATAATTTTTTGTTACGTATTATGTCTAATATCTATTTTATGAGCATGTTCTGATTTTGTAAAAGATTTATCGCAATTCCTTTCTTTATTACTGTGTTGTTTAAAAATCAAGATTATTATGGGTTATTGGAACCCAACCGACCCTCGTGATGAGCCTGAACAAAAGACTCGTTCTTCTCCAATCTGTTTGCACATTTTTTCAAATGACTTGCTTAGTGTCCCAATCAGCCCAGAAGCCGGAGGAGCAGCACGTGATGGGGCGGGGCTTGCGGACCCCCAGTGAAAGACCCTCAGGATTCAGATGGAGTCCAGACAGGAGTGATTGATTTGTGTCTTGTAATAGGCATCAGTGTTGTAGAAAAGACGGGGATGAAGAATAGACTGTACAACATGTGTGTGTGTGCTGCAGCCATATGCATGTGTGTTGTGATGGAAGGGCTGGTGTTTCTATGGCGACGGCTTCACCGGTGAAGCATTGCGGTGCTCTCAGGAGAGAGATGTGTGTGTGGAATATTATGAACGGTGATGCAAGGGACCATCTGAAAATAGGGTTGTTTTTTGAAATGTAGTGTCATAAATGATGTCATAAATAATGTGTCATGTTCAATATGTCTCATGAATGACGTGTGTTGCAAATGATGCGTTTGAGATGTGTGAGTGTCATAAGTGATGCTATCATAAATGATGTTGCAAATGACTTGTCACGAATGATGTGTGTTTACTGGTGTGTTTTGAATGATGTCATTGTAAATTACGTGTCGTAAATGATGTGTGTCATGAATGATGTGTATCACAAAATCATTCAACATCATTCACAGCACGTTTTGCACGGCACACACCAGACATGACACGTATCATTTACGACATCCGTCATTCATAGCACATGCCATTCACAGCGGCATCATTTGTGACACACATCATTTACGACACGAATTTTACAATTATGTCATTCAAAACACACCAGTCAAGACACACATCATTCACAACACACATCATTCATGACACGTAATTTACAGTGACATCATTCAAAACACACAAATCACAGCACATCATTCACAACACACATCATTCATGACACGTAATTTACAATGACATCATTCAAATCACACCAGTCACGACACATCAATCACAACACACATCATTCATGACATGTCATTGGCATTTATGACACTCACACATCTCAAAACGCATAATTTGCAACACATGTCATTTATGACACGCGTCATACACAACATTCACGACGACAACATTCCTGACAGACAATAATCACGACACACATCATTTATGACACACTTCATACACAACAAATGCCATTCACAACAGCGTCATTCCTGACACACACTAATCACAACACACATCATTTACAACATACATTACACGTGACACACATTGTTCACAACACAATATTAACAACACACATTATTCACAAAATTATCATTCACAATACGATATTTGATATGATATCAATCATTTACGACATGATGCAATTGGTTTTGTGTGTGTGTGTGTGTGTGTGTGTGTGTGTGTGTGTGAGTGAGTGTGTATTTAATCTATAATTACTATTTTTAAAAAGTCTCTGTCTTTTTAGTTGTAATTAATCTTGTAAGTCTCTTATTCATAGAACAAAAAATCATTCATAATCCCAGATAGGATATTTTGGCTGTTGTAATTTATTTTCTCCTCCATCACTATTGCTTCACGTTTTACTTTTATTTCAGCAGTTATTATCAGTCTTTTATGCATTTGTTACAAGTGTAACCTTTACCTGACATTTCGTCCTTCAGATATGATTTACGAGGCTGCACAAGGTTGCTGACACTACGGATAATGTTGTTTTGTGCTACTTGCTAATATGGGCCTGCTAATAAAGCACCACTTTATCTCTTATCAAATTAAAAAACCCTACTAATAAATAATTTTCAGCATGTAATATACATCCTTATTATGTATACATCCTTTCCTGGAGTTTTTTAGTCTCAGATTTCTGAATTATTTTTGGCAACTCAGGTCGCTCAACACGTTCATTGTCCCATTTCACAAGCAGATGGCGAATCCTAATCTAATTTCATTCCGTTCTCCGGAAGAGGGGGACGGAGGGAATTATTAGCATGGAGGAAATGGCCGTTGAATCATATTAGGTCTTCCAGTTTTTTCTTAGATTCCAGCAATTTATCATGTGTCCCTAACATCTCACACTTTCTGCTGATGTAGAGAGTCACACCAGAAAATGAGAGACTGGGCGAGAGAGAGAGAGAGAGAGAGAGAGGGAGAAGGGGGGAGGGACTGTTGTTGCATGCACCGCTGCTGTCATTCGTCTGCTGCACGGCTCGGCGGCAAGACGGTGTGGTGAGGGAGAGACGGAGTGAGAGAGGGAGAAAAGAGCAGGGAAGAAGAAGAAGCAGCAGGGCGGCAGCTGCTGCAGCCGAGCAGAGAGCACTCGGAATCTGCAAGCAACAAAGAGCATGTTCTTCCTCTCCGCCGTGTTTCGTCCATCTGATCCTAAATGCTCTTCAATAAGGGACGACGCTTGAGGGGAGAATAAAAGAGTCGGCGTGCGGCATCTTCAAAAGGCATGGCTGCTAAGAAGGGCAAGTCCGGCGTGCCGCAGAGCGTGGCACGGAGCGAGCTGAGGGTGTACCGCGTTGGCAGCACGGAAGGAAGGATCCCCGTACCATCCAACCTACGCAAGCAGAGGTCCCTGACCAACCTGGCAGTGCTCACGGATGCTGAGAAGAAGATGCAACTTTATGAGCCCAAGTGGTGCGACGATATGAGCAAGGTTGCCCAGGGCCACCTGAAGATGGGCAAGCCTAAGCCGGTGGGCACAGGTGGGACAAGTGGATCCCAACTCTCTCGCAATCTATCCAAATCGGAGCACTCTCTATTCCATGGCAAACCCAAGTCCTTCACCCCGCTGGCAGCTCCTGGCGCCTTGGTGAAGGGCCAAAGCAGGATCCCTCGGGGGCCGTACGCGGAAGTTAAACCTCTCAGCAAGGCATCGGATGAGTGCAAGTCCGACGACGACCTCCTCTCCGGCAAAGCCCGAGCAAGTGGACGGAAGACGTCTGCCGAGTGTTCTGGGGACTTGGAGGCCAAAGGTCAAGGTGAGGAAGGTGGTGATAAACCCTTCCTTAAGGTGGACCCAGAGTTGGTGGTCACAGTTCTGGGTGACTTAGAGCAGTTGCTCTTCAGTCAGATCCTGGGTGAGTACGGCTTTCCTGCTGTCAATGATGAAAACCTAGCTAGCGCGTAGATTCGTGGTCTTCAGCATCACGCCCACCCAGTACCCTTACAGAAGCCGATGTGCCACTGAAAGGCACAAATAGGACTGATCAGGTCCGTCTAGTCACCCTTGCCTTGCCAAGCTGGTCTTTCCAGTGATTAATATGGTGATTTCAGGCAGCATGACAATGCCGGGCTTTGTTCTAGCTAGCATCCTGCCTCTTGAACTTGTGGGCTAAAATGGCCTTCATAGATTATTCCCCCTGGCAAATTTCCAATATCGCTCAATGACTGAGCGACCGAATGCGCGGGGGTGACGATCGGCGGTCTGGTCTGCTTCTCAACGCCCATGGTGATGAGTTGGAGCTGCTGGTGCCGACGGTAATGAGGCGAGGGCAGTGATCAGACGCCAGATTCTAGATTCAGATTGGTTTTTGATTGGTTCTGGCCTGACAATGAATTCTCGGCTGTTGATTCAGTGAGCCGTGATCGCTGGTAGAGGCAGCCGAACGCTGTGGGAGAAAGGCATGGGCGTCTGCCTCGCTCAAGATGGATCTGTAAGGGCGTTTGATGGACTACGGCTTTCCTTTCAGACCCCAGAGGTTTTTGTGTTGGATTATGTCGAGTGAATAACCACTCAAAGCCGGATCTGTGTCCGTGGCTTTGTTCGAGCTGTGTGTCTTTTGTATTTTAGAGGAATATCGCATTTTTTTGCAGTAGCTAATAAGCCCCATCCCGCATCCTTGCCTGACTCTTTTAATGACCCCTGCTTCTGCTTCCCTCATGCTTGTTGTGTCCTGGCGGTAGTAGCCTTGTGTAAGTGGGTACGGTTAGAGCGTTCTGATTGGCCAGTGAAACGAGACGAGGCTCAGGTAACGAGGAGTCACTAATGACCTACAGTCGTTTCCTATTATTTGATTGGTTCTATCTTTTCCATGTTCCAAATCGGACAAGTGTGCGAGTGTGTTTGTGTGTGTGTGTGCATTGTTATTTTAAACGTGCATTTAAATGTGCATATATTGGGTGTGTGTGCGTGTGTGTGAG
>SOMO01000703.1:50872-61893 GCA_028128575.1 Paedocypris carbunculus
AATACTGTATTTTCATGTGTGTAAACTTATTTTGAGATATACACACACACACATTGATTTTCCACGCTTTACAATCCAAACCGGCTAATCAAACCTTGATGTATCAAGTATCTCTAGTCAAATGAAGTCAAACTAACTATTGACCGACAGATGGTCTGAAGCGACACCTGCTACAAGAGGTCACGACCCTTTATTTGTAATCACCGAGGTCAAGAGTGTTCCAACCAACACATCCGACCTTTGGTCCTCGTTCACTCTGATTCCTCCCCAGTCAAAGCTCCTCAGCAGATTACAGGGTAGCGCCTTCCACTTCCGCACGGAGAAGCGAGGGATAAAGACAGACGGAGGACAGGACGAGCTGAGTGACGCTGGCGCGGCTCAGCTGGGATGGCTGAATGCCTGATTGTGTGGGCAGATGTTTCAGAAGAAGAGAGTCGACCCCACAGGGGCCGCGGTGGCACAATAGGGGGCAAACTCCAGCCTTCCCACGCCAGGTACCAGCAGCCAAGTCCTCACTTTTAGCTTTTTAGCACTTATGTCGTCCCCACACGGTGGATCTAGAAAGGCCGGTGTGTGTGTCTCGGCCTTTACGGACCACTTGGTGCCAGTGCGGAGCGGGCGGACCGCGAGACTGACAGAGACAAATGCGGGATCAGAGCGGCGGGCGCAGGATGCAGCTGGTGCACATCAAGTGCTTCCGCGTGGTAATTACACCGAGGGCTGGACTCAAAGGCGCGGCCAGGCTGGTGCTCGCCACAATGTCCGCAGCATCTGGATCTCCATGTGCGTCATACGCTGGTTCTGAAGTGCTGTAATGATACAGATTACAGTGAACTACAACTCATCTTCCCGCCAATTGTTGGTTTGCTCTTCCTTCGTGAGGCTTGATCCACCATCTGCAGAAGCTCCATCCTTGGCATCCAGCACGGGCATCTTGGCATCTTCCCTTCAATCTTGAAGTTCTAAAACTCCCTAAAGTGCATTTCTAATGCAATTGAAATGATCGCCATCTACTAAAGAACTTGTTTCCTTTTGGATATTTTTCAAAATCTACAGCCTTTCCCGCAGCTAATGCTTGTTTTGCTTAATCGGATGTTGGCGTAATCTTGATAAGGCAGAGGTTGGGACAAAGTCATCGGATTGAAGTGGCCGTGCATCGGGACTTAATTGATTAGGTCAGTCTGAGGCTTCCTTCTCGTAGCGGCGGAGGCCAATCGGAACGAGGACCAGGAGACGTGATTGTGATAATTACTGATTGGCTAATGAGGAATGAAGACTCCCGCCGGCCTCCAGTCATGATTATAATCATAGAAGCATTGTGACCCTGTTGATTAAAGATAGATATGACTTTAACAAGCTGAGGGCACTGGAATGACTTCGCCATTAAAAGAATTGAACGTCTTCTTCCGGAAGCTCCGTCACTTTAACTTCAGCTCTGTGTGGAAGACAGCAAAACGGAAAGACTTGGCGTAAATGTACACCGCAATAGTTGTTGTACAATTTGTACACATATATAAATAATTTGTACATATATATAAAATTACATCAGAATATAAATAATAATGACTTTTATGGTGTACATATATGCCATGTCTTTGTGGCTTCAAGTAAGTGTTAATCTCAGTATGTTTCCTCCATTCTTTCCATCTCTTACTAAAGTCCAAAAATATGCGTTCAGAAAAATCAGAATATGGGGAATGACTAAGAAATGGAAAAGGTAAAAAAAAAAAAACTCTTTAATACTCAGTTGCATTTTAACCTTGTTTGGTTCGATTTTCATAAACCTACACGAGTGTAAAAAAAAAACATGCGCTGTCCTTTACTTCCCTCTGGTGGCAGCTTGGATATTACAGTCTATCTTTTTTTTTTTTTTTTTTTTTAATGTAATTTCCTTACTATTGTAGTTAACAATGAAAACACATTTACCACACTGCTTTTTTTTTTTTTTGGTTTAATATTAGCAATTCATTAGACACATATAAACAACCTGTAGGAAAGAAAGCAACATTTTCACACCGCAAACCTGATTCGCCCCAGCGAAAATAAGCAACAACAAACTCCCTCACCACACACACACTCACGCGCACCCACACACACTTTCAAAGGTTTACTCAATGTTTTGGGTAATAAAAAATCAACAAATATATTTATATATAACAAACGCATCATTAAATAAAAAGATCATTCATGTATGTACAAATAAACAAAAATATGAGCACATAAGTAAACATTCCTCTCACCCGTTATTTAGTAAAGCATACGTTCTGATAATCCTTCAGAGATGGACGTTGCCCGCGCTTCAGGGACTGACGATATGTGCGGGAAGAGAAATAAAACACTTGATCCTAAACTACTTGTTCATGCTTTTCTATCCACACGTTTGGCTGGACGGAGACTTTCTCAGTCTAATCTGAAGCCACAGACACACTTGTGACCGCTTCCGTGATGCGAAAAATACCCGCTGCAGCTTTACTGGAAAAAAATAATGACGAAGAAACAAAAACAAAACGCCTTTTTTTCTTAGCCAATTAACTTTGAACTTTTCAATNTGGGCCGCCTTTATATTTATAATCACATATATCTAGTAATTTAGTATAGTTGCAAATAGGAGCTACAGCGCTGAAATGTACGTTAAAGACGATGAAATTGACAGTAAAACACTCGTCAAACCTCCATCGGAGTTTTAAGATGAACAATCACGTGTACTTTCCAAATGTGTGAAAGGAAGACCTGGAAATGACCATGGCGTGAGAGAACACACCCTTGTAAACTTTCTCTGATATGAAAAGACCATCATCTTCATCCTGTGTTGGGAATTAATGTGACCAATCTTGACTCAATTGCTCCCCTAGTGGCGGAAAACTGAAAACTCTACATTTTCAGACGCAGATTGCACCATTTAAAGACTCTCCCTCACGTTTGAGTAAGATGGGCATCACTGTTTTCAGTATTTAGTCTGATCTAGAAGCCGCAGGAGCCGAGCATCATCACACGACCAGGAAACGGAACCGTCTGTGCTTGAACACGGTTCTGACGTGGTTCTAGAACATAAAGAAGCACTAACACATGAAGTCAGTCAGGAAAGTAAAGCAACACACGCTGTACATCAGTGGAATTCACAAAAACCCCCAAAACAAATGTCGTCCAAAAACTGGCGGCCAATGAGAATGAACGATCAAACTCGGTCAGTTCCGTCAAACTGGGTTTTTTGTCTCTGGCCCGGGACAGTAAATACAAGGATCTTGTCTAGAGAGAGGCATGTTTGTGTTCTCGCTGCACTAATATAGTGCGAATGGAGCCTGCAGACGGAGAAGGGGAAGGCAGATCAGAGACCAGCGCCACGAGAAGAACATGTTTGTGCTTCAGCATCAGCAACACCAACTCCTNAAAAACCCCCAAAACAAATGTCGTCCAAAAACTGGCGGCCAATGAGAATGAACGATCAAACTCGGTCAGTTCCGTCAAACTGGGTTTTTTCTCTCTGGCCCGGGACAGTAAATACAAGGATCTTGTCTAGAGAGAGGCATGTTTGTGTTCTCGCTGCACTAATATAGTGCGAATGGAGCCTGCAGACGGAGAAGGGGAAGGCAGATCAGAGACCAGCGCCACGAGAAGAACATGTTTGTGCTTCAGCATCAGCAACACCAACTCCTGCCATCGAGCTTACATCGAAAGAGTCGAGCTTACAGAAAATCACCGATGGCCGAGAGGTGAAGGCAAACTTCCTGATGAAGGTTAGCTGGAGTTTGTGAAGGCTCTCGTGAAATAAAGTCAGAAACGTCAACGTTAAAAAAAAACACTGGAGGGAGGACGAGTCTCCCTCTGAGCTTCCTTCAGCTTCTTACAGAAGAGCAGCGAATGAGTTTGCACAGAGTTCCGGGTCGACGCGCTTCTCCTACATGTCGGCGTCCCCATCGTAAGCCAGCGTCAGAGGCTTGAGTCGGTTGTTCATCTGCCTTCGCTGAGGCTTCTTTGGCTTTTTGCTGTGAAAAAATACAACGTGAAAAAATAATAAGTGAAACTACAAATTTCAATGCAAAAATATTGCTCACTACTACTAAACATGATTAGCAGTAATTATCTAGCATGTAGCNCACACACACACACACACAACCCAGAAAACAAAAACACAAAAGAACCCATCAAACCTCTCCTGCTAACAAAGAATTCCGAAACATTTCAAGCAAGCAGCCTTTGACATTTCTGAAGATCAGCGTTAGTGAACAATACAGTAGTTAGTTAGTAAAAGTTAGTTTGAGCTATTAAAAGAAGATGGCGTATATATTCTGGCAGATGAGTCTGAAACACACCTGGACCAAAAGGCTGCAGGAACCAGGTGCGGCCCGAGCGGCCTGGCATGTTGCCGGTGGGCTGGGTGGGACTGAGCGCTCTGATGGTCTTCACATCTGCTTTACTGTCTCCGGCCGTGGGGATCTCCAGCACTGGTATGACTGTGCACTGGTCCAGGACTCCATCAGACGTCATCACCTCAGTGAAGCCGTCTTCACAGCCACATATACCGGCCTGCAGGGGGAGCAATCGCACCAGTTACACACATGTACGTACAGTTCGCTTGCACCATTCAACATTCAAGTATAATCTATATTTGGAAAACAGACATTAGACANCATTTTACATTAAATGATTTCACATGACAACAACTAAGTTCCTATTGAGAATTTTTTATAAGTTTCTTTTTTTGATTTACATACCTGTGACGTTTAATTCATCCGAACGCTGACACCACACCTGCCGCGATGAGCCTTTCCACGCACCCGTCATCCATTTGTAGTCGTAGCACTGACCCTCTATAATAAGCGACCAATCACAGATTGAACTAAGACAACAGGCCATTGCTATGTCCGATTGGTTGCTTTTCAGACTTACCTGTACAAGGTCTCGCCTCCCATTCTTGCTCCGGACACTGAAGGAGATTCTCGGGTTCTTGGGCCACAACGGCACGAGATCGCACTTGCACGGATCCAAAGCCCAGATCGTCGCCGCTGATACAGCTGAGCTGACAAGGGCTCCACACGGTCCAGTCTGTCAGGTAACACTCACCTGGCCAAGCACATGGTCACTCCAGTTAGATCATGGTCTTTGTTAGCCCTTCATTTTACAGCAGACTTTCAAAAATTGTACTTAAACGTGCTAAGATGTGATAAACAGTGCTGGGAGAACAGCATTATTAATAGCCTGCAGTAAAAATCAGATTTTAAATATGCAATAAACAAACATTTAGACACGAAATGCAGCTCCAGCTCTGCGGAAATCCATAGAGATTTCGATGGGTTTCTCCAGGCACAGCTTCTGTGTGAGTCTAATGATTCATTAGAAGATTTATTCCAAAACCCCTAAGAGCAGAGATGGTTTGTTATTTAGTCGCAAAAGCGACTCCAAAACATACGGTTTCAGTTTGTGCAATTATTATCTTTTCACACCGTATCCGGGCAGCATAACCTTAAACTTCCACTTCCTGTGTGTGGTCCTGCAGTTCCTGGAGCAGAAGTAGGCCAGTGTGTGCTGTTGTATCAGCATTGGTGAATTTGTGAATATTTTCCAGAAAATTAATCATTCATAAAGTTCCATAAAGCCCTAATCCTCAGATGATGATGATGATGATGATGATGATTATCAGAGCATGTGTGCACTGGAAAGCCCGAGGCAGATGTGACACCTGAGAAGTCCCTGATATTCCGACATGCTGTGCCGCTCAAGGGCAAATACTAGTGCACATACATTTAAAACCCTTCATTTTAACAAGATTTGTAAGAATTACTGAATTTGTGACAAACAAAAAACTAATCAGGAGAAGCAGAGGCTATTTTCTTTTTTTTAATGAATTATTTTTTCCTAATTCCGCATTTGTGGCTTTGTGTGGGAGAAAACCGCACTGTACTGAGAAAAGCGCTATATAAATTAACTCAAACTTATCCTTGAATAAATAAATGAGTAGGTAAATACGTTAAAAATGATAAAAAAAATGGGGTCAACTCGGGTCACAAGGGGTCATCTAGGGTCGCTAAGTCACACACACGCACACACACNAAGTGCCTCAAAAAAACTAGTATTTGGGGCCCCACTTTGTGCTAAATGCAAGACACACACACACACACACACACACACACACACACACACACACACACACACACACGACACTGTCATAAGCCTCAATCATCACCTGTATTCCACCAAACAGCATATGTCAAACACTTGCCTTCCTATCTGCCACTCAAACTTGTTTGTTGAAGGAAAGTTCTTGAATCAAACAGCATGAAAAAAAAAGCTGTCCTTGTGGAAATGCTTGTCTGCAGAATTGTAATGCGATATACAGATGGAAAAGACGCTACAGATCTCTGCATTTGTGTGAGTTGTGTAACACACATACTGTAGCTACAGTGGATAACGCAGGAGCGTTTGGGGTAACGTGGGTTGAGCTACCTCACACAACCTTTGTCATCTGCAGGTACTTTAATCCAGAAAACATTTCAGAATAAAGTCCTAGAATAGCAACTAATGCGGTTCCGACACTAACGTTAACAGTCTTTTAAAGGTCATTCAAAAAAAGAAAATGTTTTTATCAAAACTAACCAACTATTGATAACATATGATTGATTTGACACGTTTTTAAAGTCAGTTGGTCAGTTATTTTTCCTTTTTTTCCTTTAAGTAACTTTACTCAAAACTCAAACTCAAAGACCAATATGGGCCAATGCAATCTTATGTTATGCCACATGAGCTTATTGTGCTTTCGTTTGTGCGTTATGGTATTTTTTTGTAATTTATGTTTTTTTAATCTTGTTTAGCAAGAAAATAAAAGCTATCAACAATGCTGGGAAGCCGAGGACTGGGTCTGTCATAATTAATCATGAAATAATGGAAAGACAAGGGCATTGTGTTTGTTTAAAGTCCGCAATCTGTCTGATTTCGAAGCAGAAAGTGGTGATGGGAGATTTTAAATGCCACAAGAGAGGCGACATTCATTTTTAAGTGTCAATGAAGCTCATGCAACAGTGCACATCAATTACACTTCTTGTTACCGGAAAATTCTGAAACTGAGAATGAAACTGATCTCTTTGAACATGTATAAAAAAAAAATCTCTCTCTCTCTCTATCTCTCTGTCCGTTCATCCATCTATCCATCTATCCATCCAACCATCCATCCATCCATTCATTCATCCATCCATCCATCCATCCCTCTCTCTGTCTATCTACCCATCGATCTATACAATCATTTATACATTCATCCATCTATCCATCTATTTTACATGCTTTTACACACAATTTGTCATTTAAAAATGTACTTGTAGTATTTAATATTGTCACTATAAGATAAGACAAGACAGACTTTATTAATCACATCCCACTATGGGAAATTTTCGTTTTTTACAGCGGGAAAACCAAAAATATAACAAGGACATTGCAAAACATCAACAGAAACAATTAAATGACGACAGTGATAAAGACAATTTTTGCAAAAATGTAAAAAGGAAGAGAAAAAGCAACGAAAAATAGATAAAACTACAACAGTGAAATTGTTAAACCCCCATTTAACCCATATTAATTAGTTTAAATTTTGTGGGCTGGAACAAATGAACAGCATTTTAATTCATTTCAATGGAGAAAAATTATTTGACACAAGAGTGAATTGAGATACAAACTCGACCTCACAACAAATGAAACTCGTAATTCAAGGTGACGCTGCAATTTAATCTGAGAACCAAAGTTGCAAGAATCCAAAAAAGTGCTACCTGGGCACGGCACGGTGCAGGACTCCTGCAGGACCACTTGTTTGTCTCCTTCCACGTTCTGCTCCAGGTCCCCACACAGCTCTTCATCCACCATGCTCCCTTGATCCTTGCCGGAGCCATCCGACACAAAGCAAGACACGTTTCTAAAGCGCAGACCCTCGCCACAAAGCGCTCCCTAAGAAAGAAAGAGATTGGATTCATACTCCAGGAAACGACCACAACTGGATTATTCTTTCATAAAGCACTATATGAAAGTTTTTTTTACAGTGGTTTATCAAAGCACAAGATCTCATGGTGATAAAAAGTGGGCCAAGAAAACTCGAATTTCTGAGAAATCCCAGCACTACTTCTCGGTTCTCGCGCTTGGCACTGTCAGCTATATGCCATTATTTTTTCACAGCAGCAGAACATCTCTATAAACAGAAGGCACATGGGAAGAAACACTCCATATGATTCCAGAAGGTTGTCAGAACAGACAAATGGCAGGACGAAATTCTGCATTTCTACACTTTCTACGTTGAGATGGAAATATGGCAGGATGAAAAGGCTGTTTGTTGTCTAGTTTATTTAACTGAATACCCAACTGGTGCATAAAATCCAGACAGATGCTCAGGAGAACAGTAAAACAAGACAAGAAAAAGTCTGGTCAAACTCGGTGAGGATTTTCAGATTTTACAAAGTCGGTTCAGACCATCTGCTTAAATCCAAAACAACATATAAAAATCCTACTACATAAACATGACTAAATGTGTNTTAACATCTCCCTGACAAAATCTGTCGGAGGTTAAAAATATCTCTCAAAATGATGTGATTTTAAACTTCTTCTGTTGTTTATATTATTGTTTTTGGGTAAAAACAACAAAGAGTAAACTACAGAGTAAATTCCAGAACTGTGGTACAAAAGTATGTTCAGAAGTGAAGATTGAGGAGACATTTCCCAGCACGAAGTGTTTCAATGAGAAGAGCACCGCGTTACAGTAGAACAACATTTCAGAAACCCCCATCAGGATCATGTTTGGGGGCTTCCTTGCGCTACCCAAGCGATCAACAGGAGGTCTACCCTTCCCACAGCAATCTGACAGGATATCCTGCAAACCCAATCCTCCTTGGGCATCTAGAACACAACAGGGCGTTTGCCTTTCCAAAGATGGCTACGAGCGAGCAGAGAATGAATCTGATAGGAAGAGCCGGAGTAAGAACACAGTTGGAGAGCAGATTCATAATCATCACTCATACGCAGGGTGTCGTTCATAAAATGGAAGAAATGTTCTCCAGAGGCGCCATATATGGCTCACAATAGTTGCTTGGATCTCATCTAGGAATATCTTCAAAGAACAAGATGTATTTATAGGGGAAGTGTAAGGTTGGTGGGGTGTGCCACGCAACTAATTTATTTCTGTCTGATGTAACTGAAAGAACATGGAAAGATGTTTTAGGCTTCTACTCTGAAGACCTCGCTGTTGTATTAAACCAACACGTGTTGCAGATATTTCTTATTTTTAGGCATATACGTTCTACATCAATTTCATCCAACCATATACATTTTTTTTCACATATCGTAACTAGAACATAAGAATTACTTTGCTTAGCCCAGGGCACAGGAACGCAATAAATGGAGGTCAGCGCCAGCACCTCTGGAGTGACAGACCGCACTGGTGGTGATTTTTCTTTAATAAAGAGAGCCAGAGGTGTGTTCCAAATATAGCCTGATCACAATCCACAGTCTTCCTGGACTTATCAAGGCCAGACTGGTGGAGAGAAGAATTAGGCCAAGAGTGGACTCTAGGATGCAGGAGGAATGATGTGGATTTTGCCTTGGTCATGGAAAGTGCTGATAAGGGCTTTCAAATTCATGTAAAAGCGGAGCAGAGTTTGGTTTGCATTTCTAACCATAAATTAGACCTGGTATGCCTGATCCTGACAGGACTGGCCTGCCACTTGACCAACTCAAAGCCTTTAATGGAGAGTGTTGTAGGACAGGGTGGCAAAGTGAGTAGCACCGTTGCCGTAGGAATTGGAGTTTGGAAAACTGACCATAGCTGAAAACTGCCACTTACTGACCCTTTTCCATTGCTGTGACTTAGAAGATGGATTGCGGGTGGAAGTGTGAAAGTCATAATTGGTTGGCCGCTAATTTTGGGTTTGTACCCTGTCATCAAGCTCAGAGTTTCTGAGGCTCTCCGTTTCCCTGAAATGGAAAAGCAGTTTCGAAAACCAATGGGTGGACAAACCAAAGGGATTGTAGGAGCTGGTGTGAGTTTGGAATCGAACACGGTTCCTGTTTGCTTTATCTTGAACATTCAGCCGTTCCTGTATTAGTTTGGGATAAGCAAGTCTCAAATCACACAAGTTTAGAAACATTTCTGATGCAGAAGACATTTCACAACGTCTCTGAGTAGGTTTCATAACCTCTCTAAGTCGACAATGATCTCTTTAGTTTTCTTGTCGTTCAGAGTTAGATTGTTCAGGACCTCCTCTCTATGTTTCGCTTCTTCACACCTTTAGATGAATCTGACCCAATTTGAAATTGTGCTTTCAATTGTGCACACAGGGAAGTGAACACACACAAACCTGTAGCAGCCTAAAGCCTTGGCGCTCAGGGACCAAATGGTGTTCGATGTGTTGCTCAAGTACTCTCAGTTGTAAAAATGAAATTTGGACCTGCAACACCTGGGTAACAGATCCATTTCCTTGCTGCTGCCGCCAAAGAGTCATTAAAGTCATTAACGTTGATTAAGAGATATCTCAGCCTAGTGGATCAATCAGTAAGGTCAGGTTGTAGGTTCATTTCCCAAACCATGTAGCTTTACATGTAATTCAACAAGTCACTTTGAATAATCAGACACATTCACAGTGAAATTTTTTCACTTGACAAAACGAGAGCGTCTTTTTCTTAGAAATATTGTTGTTTAGTCAGATAAACAGTTAGTTTCAGAGATCTTGCTTCCAAAATATAAATTGAGCTTCGCCAGTAAATGTTCCCAAAAATAGAGCCACTCCAGCGATGGAGAGAGGGATACAGAGCTGCACTTTCTTTCTCACACACAGCTCTGTTTCAACAGACTTTCCTGCTTAGAGGAAACATTATCTTAGAACATAAGCTAAAAGCAGTTACATGCACTTTTCTCGCTGGATGTTACATTCGTTATAGTCCATGCAAAACATTCAAACAATAACGTCAGTTTCGTGTCCACGCTGACCAAGTGACGACTCCGTTCTTGCAAGATTACGGAAATCTCAGGGATTTGCATGACGTCATTTTAAGATGGT
>SOMO01000704.1:36000-52673 GCA_028128575.1 Paedocypris carbunculus
TGTGTGTGTGTGTGTGTGTGTGTGTGTGTGTGTGTGTGTGTGTGTGTGTGTGTGTGTGTGTGTTTAGTGTGCCCACAAGTACCTGGTTGGAAAAGGTCGATCCCCCTCCGATCCTGCCCAGTTTAAGAGGCAGCTGAATGACATCTGGTTCAAACTCTACAACCGAGACCGGTCTGGAGGGTGATGCTCGATTTCTCCTCCACCTCATTTACATATTTCAGTGTTTATTGATGGTGTCACCAGCATCTTGTCTTCACCCATGCAGTCAAGATTCCTGCGGGTTCGAGCACGTGTTTGTTGGTGAAACCAAACATGGAAATGAGATCATGGGCCTCCACAACTGGATTCAGTTTTATTATCAGGAGAAAAACAATGTGGTGGACTACAAAGGATACAAGGCCAGAGATAACAAAGACACGGTACAAAGACGATACATCTTTTGTTTATATTCTATTTCATTTTGATGTGACAATACAAATGTCAAAAAGTTACTTCACATAGACTGGAGTTTTGGTACAGCCGATCCGAAATGTAATATATCCATGTTCATGTATTACAGTATATCACAGTTATATTACAAAAGTTTACCTTTTTGATGCCAAGGACATTTTCTAAAAGTATATTTTCTTTTTCCCTTTTTTTGTGCATGTCGAGATACAACACTTGTTAAATATTTTACAGTAATTAAATGTGTTTGATATGCTCTACATAAATATTGAACTAACACTCAGCTAAAAATATTAAAAAAAAAAAAAACATTTTATTGATTCATTAAAAAAACTTAATAAACCTAATAGATAAATATACATTTGTAGAAAACGCTAAAGCTAAACATTTTTTCAACATAAATATGGATAAAAACAGCCAGAATCATAAATCCAGGCCAAACTTAAACTTTTAAAAACTTAAAATAGTATGTCCACCCTATAATTATATATTCATATTAATTCATAATTATAAAATATAAAAATATACAAGTTGAAAATATGAACATGGATTATGTTATTAAAATTGTACATTATTATAATAGGAGATTATTAAGTTAGTGGTACAGATTATAAAATTGTAATGTATACAAGACCAGTCAGTTAAACCACTGCATTCTGGGACTTGTAGTTGTGCAGATCTATCACCAGGCCTTTAATACCAATATTAACAGCTAGTACCTAATATTATAGAATCTCAGTTTGACATTTATCTATTAAACAATTATATCACATATGCAGAATAAATACTAAATTATACTCTTACAGCCCTGCATTGTACTGTAATTGGTTTTAATTTCATTGAGGTTGAGTAAGTTTCGTTTTTAATATAAATTGACAAGACTGTTTCTCATTAACTCACATTTCACATACTGGAAGTTAATTGTGACTTAATCTCACATTTTCACACCTTTTAAAATGTCTTGATGCTGAAACGGACTGTTTCTCACGTTATTCTCCAACCCACAGCCGGACGAGGACGATCACGTCCTGAACCTGCAGTTCAGCTGGAACGGCCTGGTCAAGCCCATGGCCAGCTGCTTCATCGGCGTCAGCCCCGAGTTCGAGGTGGCTCTCTTCACCATCGTCTTCCTCCTGTCTGAGGAGCGCCTCACCAACGTGAAGGTGAAAGTGGACGAGTACGTGCTGGAGATTGTGGTCTACAGGTTCGGACGCTCCATCGGGACGTCTTACCCCAAACTAGTCAGCAGTAACAACCGCGACCGATAGTTCTCACAACAATCGCTCCTCACAACTTTCCTGGTTGTATGAATCATTTCAATATAAATTTAATTTTTTTTTTATTTNTGTCTGAGGAGCGCCTCACCAACGTGAAGGTGAAAGTGGACGAGTACGTGCTGGAGATTGTGGTCTACAGGTTCGGACGCTCCATCGGGACGTCTTACCCCAAACTAGTCAGCAGTAACAACCGCGACCGATAGTTCTCACAACAATCGCTCCTCACAACTTTCCTGGTTGTATGAATCATTTCAATATAAATTTAATTTTTTTTTATATGGAAACATTTTTTTTAAGTGTTTGCATGCTGTTTGCTGTTATCATGGTAGAAATACTGGATCTTCGTAGCATTGCCTTTTCTTTTCTTTTCTAAAAATACTCTTCCTATTACGTGTTCCGTAAACAAGTCTTCTGTCATTTTCATTCTAGTTTCCGGCTATTTCTAAATAAAGACATTTTAGTTTCTAATACATTATGTCCTAGTGCGTATTATTACGAAATGTATTTAATAATTATGTTAAAACTGTGGCTACTGAAGTAAAGTTAAATAGTGCCCAGTGGACTGCTGAGAAGTGTGGGTTTTTTTTTTGCCTTCATGCAGGATGAACTGATTGAAATCACCTGTTACTCACCAGCTTTATAGAGGAACTGGCTTTTTTTGGCCTGGTTGTTTGACCCTGCATGAAATATTTATGTTTTAATGGTACAATGTGTTTGCTAATTGTGTCAGAAGGACAATAGATGATTGTAAAAGCTTGTTTGATCATGTTAGTGCTGCTGGAAACTGTTTAGCTGGTTATATGGCATTCTGGTCCCTTATTGGCACTATTTTGTGTTCCTCCTGTCCATTTTTGAACAAACTGAACAAACCACACTATTTTTGAACAAACTGTTTCGTGTTGATGTGCTGTTTTATTTTTATGTTTATATATTTAAATGAGTCAAAATATATTTGACTTGACATAGACGCTAGAATATGTTCTGACGCCCGTCACGTATGTGGATGTTTAGTTCATATATGAGCTCCGAAAAAAAAAAAAAAAAAAAAGATGAACAACAATTGCAAACGAATTTTTACTTTAATGCATTTACAAAGGTGTGAAATGAGGAAAATATCTTCCGAAAAAAGAAATCTCGCCACAACAACTGTTCCACTGTGGCCATGATAATAAATTACGGGATTTGGAGATGTTTTCGCTTGAATGAAATCAAAATGTCCATCAGACGGTCTTGTCATCACTACTTCCAGCTCTTCCTGGTGGTCTTGCTGGTCTTCGCCCCTCTCTGGTGGTCGCTCACGCGGTTCCTCAGGACGTTGATGTCGTATTTCTGCCGCTTCAGCTGCTCGACCAGGTCGAACTTTTCAGCGTGGAGTTGTCCGAGCCACTTCCAGAGATCGTGCGCCTTTTCCCCCAGCTTCTCCTGGTTGAGATGGTCGATGTTGAGAGGCTTGCGGCGCTCCATGAGACATTTGGTCTTCTTTTCGCGCTCGGTGAGCCTCTTGCCTTTCTTCTGGTCCACCTTCTGCAGGTAGCCGCCGAAGCCCTTGTTGGAGAGGATCTTCTTCTTCCTGGCGTCCTCTTCGGCGCGCAGCTTCGCCGCCTCCTCCTCGCGCCGCGAGCGTTCCTCCGCCAGGCGCGTCTGCCGCTCGCGGTCCTTCTCCGCTCGGACGCGCTGCTGCTCAGATCGGTCGGCCCGGCGGCGTTCGATCCGGTTCTTCAAAGCCACCAGCTCGTCTTCCTCCTTCTGCCGGTTGCTGAAATGCAGCTCGATGAGACTCTGGAGCTCGTTGAAGTCCTTTTCCACACGCTTGCGGTGGAGGTCGTCGAAGTCCACGCGCTCGCCGTCGGGCAGCTTCGGGGCTGAGATGTTGGTCATGAAATGCTTTGGCTTGGGTTTGATGTCTTCTGCTTCTTTATCATTATCATCATCATCATCCTCGTCTTCCTCTTGTTGCTCATCCTCCTCTTCTTCTTCTTCTTCTTCTTCTTCTTCAGCTTCTTCCAACTCTTCCTCTTCGTTCAGCTCATCCTCACACTCCACGTACTGGTCCGTGTCGCACATTCTGCTGGTTTTCGGGGGGAATGGAGGTCCGGCTGCTGGGCCTTCAGCTGGTGCTTTTATGTGTCTGTTTAACCATGTGACCGCCACTAAAGCGCCTCGGCTAACATGTTTTTGGACAGATGCATCAAAGATCTATTTTCTTCTGCGTCTTGCCCGGTGCTCAGAGCTTGACCTTTGACCTCTGCCTCGATCCTTTGTGTGGTGAAGCTTGGAGACTATTTCTGAATGCAGACAGATGCACACGCACTTATCAGGCTCGAGTTTCACAATGGCTTTTGTGTGATTGTGAGCGTTACTGGAACTGTAAGATTCCGTGTGTGTCATGTCTAACCTTGTGTCCATCTGCATTTCGAGAGCCACAGATAAAGGCAAACGATGGAGAAAATTTACAATGATGTTTTAGAAATAGTTTGCATAATGCAATACAAATTGCCTAATGAGTTAAATAAATAGCTCNATACAAAACTGTTTAAATATTTAAGCCGCTCTAATCTCACTGATCAATCGAGTCATCCATCCACTTTCTAAACTACATATTCTGTTTCTTCAAAGTCAAGAGGAGCTGCAGCCAGTCATGTCTCTCTCACATTAGGACAATAAGACCTTGACAGTTTTGTTCTGACCAACTCTGATCAAACCGATGAGTCTTGTGTTTTAGACTGAGAGGAGAGGAAACCAGACACCGAGTGGAAAGGCGTGAAGATATGTGGAGAACATGGCGCCTCATTAGCGGCTTGTGAGGAAGATGTGCACGGTCCTGTTTCCATCAATCCACCTATTTACACAATTTCTTCTTCCAAAAATTTCTCAATAACTTCCAATTGTGAACTCTAAAGCAGGGGTGTCCAAACGTTTTTCAAAGAGGGCTAGATTTGGTAAGGTGAAAATGTGTGGGGGCCAACCATTCCGCCTGACATTCTTTGAACAAATTAAATTCAAACCTTTTTGGCACTTTTTTCCCCAAAAAAGTTATAACCAAATATAACCAAGTTATTGACTTCAAATTTTGAAAACGGGCCACAATTGGCCCCCGGGCCGGACTTTGGACATGCCTGGTGTAAAGTGTGAGTTAGAATCATAGACTATAGCAAGTTTTAAACTCGGAAGAACAACTTATAATTGCAAAAATGCGACTGCTTGTATTTCAGGTTTCCATGCATTCCTGTTTTGTACATTTTTTGTACATTTTACATTGGTAATCACGGAATCGAGTATGTTCAGATAGTAAAAAGCATGCTGCGTTTTTTTCATCCTAAACTCCATCAACACCAAAAAGCAGGCACATAAAAAGCTGTCGGGGATTCTTAGAACGACAATAGAAGGAATCGTCTTCATACGTCTGCTAACACGCATTTTGTGTGGGACAGGTGGAGGGTTTTATTTAAGTCTGAAACAGCAAAGCGAGAGACAGCTGAATCTATCAATAGACTTCCGTTCCGTGTCTGACTCCGCAGAGACCGTTAGGCGATGCTGGTGTCAGTTTCTTTTTCCACTGAGAGAACCTTCAGTTTGGCGTGTCGTGTTGTTACAGCGCCACTCGGAAAAAAACACATTCGGTAAGTGCAAAAAAAAAAGTCCCAAACAGGACATACATTAACAACAATTAGCGCCAATCACTCCCTGTCGACCACGAAGACTGAAGTGTCGTTAGCGCTTATATGTGATGGTATGTAAAACCACTTATTTTTTCGACTTCGTATATTCCCTTCGATAGCTCAGTTGGTAGAGCGGAGGACTGTAGTTGGCTAATCGTGGTCATCCTTAGGTCGCTGGTTCGAATCCGGCTCGAAGGAGAATTACTATTTTTAAATGTAATTTCGGTGTTTTTTTATTTTTATTTTTTTCAAAGAGTTGATTTCACTACAATATTATGTCGGCAGTTAAAGTATAATAGTATTATTTTAATCAACCATAGTTTAAAGTTTGGAAAAACAATGTCAAGTAGCAGTTTTAAGGATAGATTTAACCGGCTTTACCATTTCATTTCCTTGAAATGGTAAAGTTGTCAAATAGTGGCGCTAAATGTTCGATATTCTTTAAATTAATTTAACTAGAATTTATATATTTCAAAGTTATTTTTCTATTTAAACGATTGCTTTTGCTCTGTCACATTTTCAGTTTTGTTTTTCTTGAGTACTTTTCTCTTTTTCTCGAATGAAATGGTTTAATTTCTTGTCAGATGTTTGTTTTTGGTCACATAAGACATGTAACCCTATAAAGCCCAAATCATTAAAGAATTGCCCGAAAATTATAAATCATACAATCCGAAATAGAAACACATACAAATATAATTGTGATTTAGTTTTCTGTTATTTGATCGAATTAGCAAAATACTCTTTTTTTTAATTCTTAACTTAATTTCTTTCCGAAATCTCTTGCGGTCTGACTAGGAAGCCTCCTGTTAAGTTATGACTGCCCCCTAGCGTACTGTCCATCTATGGCAAGTGTCTAATAGAACACCATTTCAAGAAAAATAAATCTGGTGAAAATAAAAAGCTTTGATGACCAACAACATAATGTTGTAAAGTAAAAGTATCTGAAATATATTTTTACGCAGAAATGAATGTAAGATGTACAGTATATACAGTAAAAGTTGCATTTAGCAGTTTACACAGACTTTATTAACAAGCACATTTGACAGAGAAACATTGTTATCTATGCTTTTCTATCATTTACAACCATGAGTAACATACAAACAGATCGTCAAGTGTGCAAAAGCTGAAAGTTCAAAACAAAGACGGGAGAAATACAAAGAGACAAAATAGAGAAGGGGGAGAGAAATAGAAAAAAAAGAATCCATGAACGCATACCCTTAAATAAAAATACAAGCTGTAAAAATACAAAAGAACAAACACAAACAAGGAAGGAAATAATTCGTAGGGCAAAGCTTGTCAATTATTTTCAAATTTCGGGGTAAAATTCCTCCACACAACACTTCTTTATCAAAAATATATAAATGGGTCTATGACTACACCAAGTAGAGAAAGCACATACAATTAAATATGTACATTTGTTTGCATGTGTGAGCCTCTCGAATCTTTATATACAAACTGTCCCGATCAGTTTATCACTTTATGAAAACGTCACAATCCACATTCCAACAGATCAGAAAAGCCAAAGTCATCCCAAAGTGGTGGAGATGCTGAAGAGTGTGTGTGTGTGTGAGTGTGTGATCCGTGTTGTGTCTGGATGAGCTGCGGGAAAGAATCGTGCTTGATTGAGGATGAGCTGAAAAATAAAATAAATAAAAAAATAAACTCATGGCAGAAAGACATTTGCAGCATCCTTTAAATGCTGAAGGACAGGAAAGAGACGACGTACCAGATCTTTAGTAGCTGCTCTGCTTCTGGACTTTGGAGCGGGTGGAGGGTCCGGATTCCTCGCCGTGACGCTTTCCGGAGGTCTGGAAGGAGCTGCAATGGAGGCCTCGTGCTGGGAGCGACAGGGAGAACACATGAAGGTGACGCTGTGACCTTGAGGAGCGTTTCACCCTACGAGTGTGTGTGTGTGTGTGTGTTTACCTGACTGTCCGACAGCAGGGCTGTAGCTCGGCTTGATGCCGCCGCCGCCTGGGAAGAACAATCGACTAGTCAACCACAGCTCGACCTCACATCTCAGATCGTTTCTATGTTATATTAATCTATGTTCTATGTTATTCTTAATCTAATCTGAACATGAAAAGTCTCCGAAATGAATGAGATTTATAAACCTCCTTTATCCCCCTAAAATCAGTTACTTGTTTAACTAAACAATGTTTTAGTCAAATAAAAAAACTTAATTATTGTAATTACAAGTCTTCAGATTATCATAAATACACTTTGGTCACTTGGGAATTTGTAAGAATATAATTACAAGGTTCTAATCCTAGTTTGAATGCGAAAATTAAATAATTTGTGGTAAAGTATTACCAATATATAACAATTTTGTTCATTTGTTTTGCTAAAAATAATAGATTAGGATTTCAAACTAAACATAAGATTTCTGTCAACCATTTGTTCATGTTGGAAGGATAAATTAAGCAATTTCAGATCTACATTAATTAATTTACAGGGAGCTTGATTGGGTGATACTTATTAAATCTAGATATGTGTTTGTCAGCATTCAGTGACGTGATTGGCCATGAGTTTCTGAAATTAAACCTCCACTTCCACTTGAAAACAAACAATAAACCTTGACCGTAAAGTAATAACTTCAACATCTTAATAATAAAGGAGACCAATTCCAGCAAAGAACTGTAATTAAAATAGTTTGGGGAATAAAGACACTTAATCCAATTAAAGTGTTGTAAATAATTAACCCTATACATAAGATGATTATAAAGTCTGTTCTGTATCTTAGTTCTCTGCACATTGATCAGAAGTATTTCAGAAATGTATCGAGTAAGTCTATAAATAGTATATGTTATTCAAATCAGCTCCTTACTTATATTATCTTCAGATAACAATAAGACTAACAAATCCCACAAACCGGCAATTGCAGCGGCTTCCTTGTTCACGTCACCCGCTTGAAACCCCATCAAGCTTGAGGAATTCTCTCCATTCCCAACCGGATTGGACGGAACCATTGCCAGGAGACCTGAAGAGAATACGAGAATCAGTCTCTTTTACTGGTTTATTACAATCCACATAACCACAGGTGAGTCCTCACCCAGGCCGCGGTAGCAGGACAGCTGCTGGTAGATCTGCTTCATGCGCTCTATGTTGAGACGACTTGCCTCCGCGTGATGGACCATGGGCTTAGGGTAGTGAACGCCGATTATACACTTGGCTGCTTTCTGGACAGTCTCGGGGGCCGTCCAGGGGTCGTAGATATACTTGGCCGGGAAACCTCTTAGCCCTGGCAGATACCGTCTGCGTGCAACAAGTGAGATTTGCAGATTACATTTCCGTAGTTTTCAGACAATAAAGCGCACCTAACAAATGTTTAAAAATTGAGTGTGTATTCCAAAAAAAAAAAAAACGTGTGCGTTTTATAATCCAGTGAGCCTTGTAGTCCGGAAAATACAAGAAGAAATTAATTTAAAAAAAAAAAAAAATTGAACTTGACAAATACGTAGGTAATTTGTAGCATTATTTACAGTATGTTTAAAATCGAAATGTGTGGCAGGGTGTAGCAGTGGTGTAAAATACTTGAGTAAAAGGACTTTATTACATTTCCTAAGTATTTTTTGGATACTTTGTACTTGTATCGAGTATCAAACATGTAAGCAACTTTTACTCTCTGCTTGACTACATTTTCCAGTACCAGTACTCTTCACTCCACTACATTTGAATGGACACTTATTGTTACTTGTAACATTGTGATTGTGCGGAACACAATCTGCAGGATGCTGAAGGTACTGGATGGTATTTTATGAGCTAAATCACGTGAACGTGAATTAGCGGTTGCACATTTGAGTTTGACTGAGACTGACTTTGTTCTCTTTTTTTTATCCACTTTGTTCTGCCATTTTGAATCATTGAGATTTTTCCACATTTCTTGGTGTTTTTTTGCCTTAAATTTAGTATGAGAAATACTTGTTGTAAATTTGGATACTTTACGACTGTTACTCAAGTCTTCTTGGAATTGGTGACTTGTAGCTTGTAGTGGAGTACATTTTACAGTAGGGTATCCATACTTATACACAAGGATGATTTTCAGGTACTCTTTACACCTCTACGGGTGAGGGAAAGTGTAAAAAATAAAACTATATTTTTCCTGTTGGCTAGCTCACCGTATGTAATCCCCATTGGGATCTGTGCGGCGACCAAAGCCCACGGGGCAGTAACAGTGGAAGAACTGCTGAAAGAAGGAGCTGCAGGAGAGCCACATCCAGCTCCCAGCATTCACACTCCAGTCTGCGTCCAGCAAGAGCTCCTCAAAGACCTGTGAAGACACAGAGAGGCGTTCTAGTCCGCTCAATATGTCCCTGAAGAGCGTGAAAGACCTTCATGCCCTCCTCCCAGCTGATCCACAGGTCTCCACGAGTGAGGAAACAAGCCACCGCATGCCGGGCAAGATGGTGGATCCAGCCTTCCTGTCTCAGCTGGGTCATGATGGCATCAATCCACGGGAAACCAGTCCGGCCTTCAGCCCATTTGGCCAGAGCTTCTGGGTTCTTGTCCCAGGGTATCTGCACACAGATGGGATTGCCTTCCATCTTGTCGAAGCGTGCGTTGTTGGTGGCGGTTGTGTAGAAGAATTCACGCCACAGCAACTGGCCGTAGAGGGACAGCGGCGGCGAACTGTTCTTCTTCACCTGTGGCACCAAAGGAAGGTGTAGTCAAACATACCGGATTTAGGCAAATATAAGCAACCCCAGATTTGTAGATCTCTGGTAAAACGCATTTTAATTCTCTTAAAAACCTAACTTGTGACTCTTTTACTTGAATAATATATATAAAAAATATAAAACGTTAAAAAAGTAACGTTACATATTTCTAAATGTAGTGCAGTGCTACTATGATTCCACTTGCTATGTTCATTAATGAGTTGTATGCGAGTGTCTCGCTTTGGTTATACCTAAAATATTAGTAATAAATAATAATAATAAAAATGCTAAAAATAAAAAAATATATACTTGCATATTTAATACATTTAAACATTTGATAATATTAATATTTACGTGCATATTTGAAATATGCTGTGCTCACGTTGGTTATACCTAAAATATTAGTAATAAATACTTAAAATAAGTGTAAAAATATGTTTGTTATTTATTAGAAAAAACATGCGCATATTTAATACACTTCTATTTAAACATGTGATATTCTTGTACTATATTTAAATACTTATATTTACAAGCATATTTGAAATCGGCGAATATAAGCAACCCTCAAGTTTTCAAAGTCAATTTGGAAAAAAAAAAGTTGCATATTCACGTAAATACGGTAGTTTAAATATAAATACATCTCGTGGCCGAGGATGCTCACCTTCCTGTACAGGTCTGTGAGTTTGAAGTAGAAGAGACGACAGGAGAGGCAGCCGAACCTTAAATACGGACTGAGGCCGGTGGGACTGGCCAACAAGGAGTTGGCATTCATTCTCGGACGCTCGAAATTAGCCACCCAAGCCTGCAGGAGAATATCAGTTTAGATGAGCAAGAGCGGAACAATAATGTGGGCCAAGACCCCAAGTGAAGGCTTTTCATTTGTATTTATTTTGTTCTGAATAATGCCTATAGAGGACAAATGGTTTCCAACCTTCCTTTCCAGATGCCTCTCCAGGCGGGTAAGAGCCTCGGTTTCCCCTCCGGGCCACACAGCCGAGGACAGACCATCGGTGTCGAACCCTGTTTCGCAAACGTCATAAAGGACTCACAGTTAGAATTCCTATCATCTGGTTTAAACCCGTTCGGAGCAATGACTTGCCAAGTTCTTCCAGTGATGGAACCCCAAACTTCTCATCGTGGTCGTCGCAGACTGGTGTGGTGCATTGACCCATGATGTCGGCCGTAATGGTCTCTGAGGGTGTCTCCACGGCTTCCATCCTGCTGATGAGGGTCTGGAAGCGCTTGTATGTGAGTGGAGACTGGCCTCCGTTCAGCTCGATGATCCTGAGGTTTGAACACAAAAGATTACGTTACTAGTAGAACAAACTGATCAAAACATTAACGGAACAGTACAGTATATATTTCAAATTTGAATTGAAAATAAATATGGTTTATTTAATGAGACTCTATTCACCCAATATTAAGTCTTCAATTATAATTTATATTTTCTTTACAGTCATTATTCCATAAATATATGGATTTATTTAATACATAATTTAATACCTGTAGGTGTATATACTTTTTAGGTTTATATATATTTGAATTAAACTTCAGTTGTAAGTAACTACGTACACACAAGATATTTCATGACATGTCAAACTTTTTAATATTTTTTATTTCTTCGTATTTACAAAACAATATTTGCATTTGAATAAACTAGCAACTAATGACAATAAAGTTCTAAGAATTGCATTAAATCTATTCAAATACGGTATGTAAAGTGTGGTGAGTTTTTCAACATTGGCCACTAGGGGCTGTATTGAAATCGTGCTCTGCATTTAACCATCCGGTGAAGTGACACACACAAACCCGGAGCAGTGGGCAGCCTTAAGCCTTGGTGATGGAGGGCATGTGGGGTCAGTGTCTTGCTCAAGGACACTCACCGGACTGGGATTCGAACGGGCAACGCTTGGGTGACAGGTTCAAATCCCTAACGCTGGACCACAACTGCCACTACTAATAGCAAGACTGCTTAAAAATCATTCACAACATAATAGTTTAACCTTTGTTTATTCCACAATGGGGGGGAAACCAACATTGCAGGAGTCAGTGTGACATTGTCTCATTATCAGAGAACAGAGATTAGAGAAGAAACCTAGATGCTGCAACAATATCACTACAAGATGGTGATGAAACTGACCTTTACTAAACTACACAGGTAGACATGCCGTCTAAGTTCTACAAGCTGCAAGCAGAACACGTCTGAGATGAGTCCTGACAGGCAGGTTGGAATCTAGATCATCCAATGCAGAAGAACAAGAGGAGGAACGTCCACGTTTACCATGGACAACTAGATTATTCCCGTTTGTCTAACAATAGAGGTCTCGCTTGTGTCCAATGTCTGGTGGTCTGGCTTTTCTATAGTCCAGCAAGCAAGGAACCGTGAAGAGCGTCTGAAGCTCTCAGCAGAGTTCAAGTCACTGCATACTGCACATACCAGACACAACAGGTGAACGGAAGGTTCTAGAAGAGGTTTAACAACCCAGTGAGCACACCATCTGGTCCCAAAAGGGAATGGTGGGCATCTCTGGAACGTGATGCTAGTGACCACTAAGGTCTTTTGATCTTTGGCCCTAAATAAATACCTTTATACTTGTCTACAATAGGGTTTTTTTAAACATGTTGAAATATTTTGTGTGCCTGTTTGGTCGAGTTAAATGCAGAGACAAATTATTATTATTATTATTATTATTATTATTAACTTGTGGATGAAGAAATAACCTCTGCTTTTTACAGCACAAATTCTGAAGGTTAATGTAAAGAGTGCATACTTGTCCAGATCGTAGAGCGTGTGAGAGATTCGAACGATGACTTCCACACCCGCCTCATTGGCCAGCTTCTTAATCGCCGCATCTCGCTCTTTCCCGAACGGCTCGGAGTCGTACTCGTAGGACAGTCGCGTGATGTTCCACTCCTGAACATGATAGATGATTAACACCAGTGAGTGAACACCCAATCACAGAGAAGGAAAGCCGATCTGGCCGCACCTTGAAGAGTCTGGGGAAGACGTCAGTGGGTTGACCACGTATGACAAAGAGTCTGGAGTTGAGTTTGCGGAGGCTAGCGTCCAAATCCTCCAAGCACTGCAACAAAAACCTGCACAAGACCAGGATATTTACAGCACGGGTTAATAAAAAGTGCAAATACCATATTTAAGCAAATATAAGCTGATTTTTCAGGCAAACATAAGCACCTCTTTATTTTTCTTGATGTTCCGACCTTCCAGAAACCTACAATTCTGGACTTAATACTTCTCTTAACAATACTTAATTCACTTCTTTTAACAAACCTAACTTGTGACTTTTTTACTTGAATAACTTTAAAAACAGTTAAATATTGTTTCTAATTGACTGTATCACCAGAAGGTGGTGCTATAATACCGCTTTCTATGCCCATATATGGGTGTACAGTAATCCCTCGTTTATCGCGGTAGATACGTTCCAAGCCCGACCACGATAAGTGAATTTCCGCGAAGTGGAGGAACAAAATTTACATATTTATTTAACACTTATTCAGACTTATTTGAGGCACTGCGAGCATCCTCCGCCGAGATACGGTCGGGAAAAAATGAATTTAAAGAAAGAAAGACTCAACTCAGAATTAAAAAATAAAAAGAAAATGAAAAAAAAAATAAAATAAACTTTTTTTTTTTTTTTTTTAAATAATTTTTTTAATTTAATAAACGCATTTACATTTACATATTTGTGATTGCTCCTGACTTGAAATGTGGAAAAAGGTTATTAAATGTACGTGCATATTCAAAATATGCAATATATTTGCGTAAATGCCGTAATTAAAAAAAATGTCACCAAACGAAAGGAGGACGACGTGTTCATAACAAGCCAGGCTCATTTGATCTTCAGCAGTCTTGATGCACGGCAGATTTAGCCGTTCTGACTCTGAGGCTCAAGAAGAACATGGAAATGGGGCAAGATGTGCCAGACATAATGATTGACACACATACACACACACACGAGAAACTTGAGATATCTACATCAAATACAGCGCCTTCCTTTCATCCATAGACGTGAACTCTGCGGAAACTCACGGCATTCGTGGCTCAAAAAGAAAATCCAATCCACAATCATGACTTACACAACTCGACTTAGCAAATCACAATTTTGTAATCTCTATCTCGTTTAAACTCAAAACAATGAAGTAACATCGCAAAATTTTTTTTCAGAGCAGCAACAATCGAAACAAGAATTTGACGTATTGATTCACATGTTAGGAAATGCATTATTGTACAAACACGCAATTTATATGAGGAGTAGCAGACGATTTTCATTGTCATAAATTCATAAAACTATGATTGACTATCCTCTACACTAAATATAGTGGCTAATATAGCACTATACTAATCTAACATAGCTTATCACCAACATGTTGCAGGTTCGAATCCCGGAGCAATGGGATCTGCAACAAAGTGTCTGTGAGCGAGCACAAACACAATCTGCTTGTTCTGTGATTGTGTAAAGTGATTTGGTTTAATTTACTTTTAGTTACATTCATTTAAAACAATAGACTTCTTGTGGTGTTTAGCATCGCAATCATATTTTTGAGATTATTAAGCCAAATTTGTAGCTAGCAAAGAATACATTTTTGAAAGTCGTAATTATTTTTTTATAATTCTGTGTCTAATCTTTGGTGAATAAGGTGGTGTGGTGTGTGTGTATGAGAGAGAGAGTTTAGTCTCACGTGCACACTTACTTAAATGAATGTTTTGTGTGTTTGCACACCCTATTTTGTATTCATTTAATTTAAACTTTTAGCTTCATATTTGGCTGTTGATTTCCCCAAAACTAAACACAAAAACAAAACAGCGAGAACTCGAAACCCAGTGCACAATCCAGTGCAGCATCTGAAGAGTAGCTTCACACACACACACACACACACACACACAGAGCGTAGCATGTACGTATAATACAGTTGTGTAAATCCCGTGTTAAGCCCGCAGCTTCTCCATCGTCCTCTCACCGTTACAGACGTGTTCTCCAGCTGTCTGACCCACTGACACACAAACGCCACGCGAGACATGAGCAGCGTCTCAGGACATTACTCTCTTTATAAAACACTTATATAAAAAAATGTATAATTATATACAACAACATTAAACAAAATGTGAAAAATACTAATCGGATTGCACTCCCCTGTCAAACTTTCACTTCACTGAAGTTAATGTGGCTGTGTTGGTAAATTACAGTAACAATTGAAATATTTATTCAAACAAATATTGTGTCAGTAATGCTTATGATGTCTGGTGTGTCTGGCAATACTGTTGAAATATGATTTATATTCATCAATACAAGTAGAATAATTGTAATTATATAATTTAATAAAAAAGACATTTAATNTTCAATTTTATATACAGTTGACTCCGCTTATAGAGGCCGCCGGTTAAAGGGGGCAGCCGCTTTATTGGGACAAGTCCAAATCATATCTCAAAACGCAAATTTGTCACAATTTTTTTCTTGTCCCAATTAACAAGAGTCGACTGTATTCGAATAAAACACGTGACAATTCTTTACCTCCAGCGGCTGATCCCGACGTTGGAGGAGCCAGCAAACCAGGGGTCCAGGATGTAAACACAGCGGACACTGTGCGCGCCCTGGATGGACTCCTTGAGAGAAGGGTTGTCGTGGAGCCGCAAGCCCTTCCTGAACCAGTGAACCGTGTTCACCACCATCACTGCTCGCGGGTGGGTTCTGGTTCTAGTTTTAGTGTGCAGGGGGTTCGAAGACCCGAGTCTTCCCACTCACTCTAAAACACACTCTGCGGAAAGCGACGGCTCTATAACAAAATCGACACGTGTCCAAAAGTTCACAAAACGCGCGTGGTAATAAACTGAGGGGTTTAGGGTGCGTAAAAGATTAGCCTTGTTCTAACAAAACGCTTTCCATCATCACTTGGAATGATTTAGAACACGACCTCAACTGACGCATTGGTGCACGCGCGGCTTACTCGCACAGCGGCCGAATACAGGACGGGCTTTAGGACCAGGGAACGCCGGCGACGCACTTCCCTGTTGTATAACTTGTTTTTCTAAATCACCCAAAATAACGAACAATAAAGAGCATGTTTTATACTCCACAAGATGAGATGCGACTCATCGACGATACGTGTCAACTATGCCAACGGTCTTTCGAATTAAGACAAACACGCGTCCGACGTGTGAGCGCGAATCAGCGCGGTTATGTAAATATCAATATTAGCTCGCTCTCCAGCCAAAACCTTCCACGAACAGCGGTCGCAGGCTAAACGCGAACTCCGTACACAACAACACCTCTCAGCGGCTTCTCGGCGAGTATTCGTTGGGTTTTTTTCGCGCTATATCCACTTTAAATTGTTTTCCCACGGAGGCGATTCAACACACTTCCAGCCATGCAATTGAGTCAGATACTTTGACTCCACCCTAATTATTGCGCACGTAGAATACCGCGTGCTGATTGGTGAAACCCAATGGTGACGTAGCCGATCCGCTGTCACGTTCCTTCGGCGTGATGCTCGTACAAGACAATCATTAGAATTGAACACATTCGTTTTTTTGTTGTGTAATGTGTAAAGTGGCGGAAACGGGCTTCCATAGTTATGCAGGTTATTCGCATTATAACTACGATATAGACCAGCAAATTTTT
>SOMO01000704.1:65055-76068 GCA_028128575.1 Paedocypris carbunculus
GAGAGAGACTGGAAGAGGGAAGCGGAATCTCTCGGACTCCGCCGCCGAGCGTCGATCTCCGACTCAAACAATGAAGGACTGAGGCGGATCTGTGCGGTGAGACCCGCGATCACCATTTAATTAACTCTCTCTCTCTTTCTCACACACCATGTATTATTGTAAAGTGTATTCTTATGTGTGTGTTTCACCGCACACCCAGACGTTCCATGTAGCCTTTCATCTCCGGTTTCAGGCTATTTCGGGTTATTCGCTCTATTTATAACACGATGGCGTATTGCTAATGTCGTTTTATCTCTGACTTCACTGTGTTTTCATGAACTCAGCTGACACTGCAGCCATGATGATGAAGAGTTTGTGTGAGACTTCTGTTCTTTTCTCTCTCTCACTCNAATCTCATAATCCTTTCTTTGTCTAAGCACAAAATCCTCAAAAAAAAACGAGGGAGATCCACCTTCTCCAATGTTGAACAAACTCTTGAACTTGGACTTTATATCTCAGTTTTAATCCCAGCTGGTTTTATTGCCAGTTGCCAGTTGTACGGCACCAGCTTTTTGGGAAGCTAACAGGGCAACATCATGTGCACACGACAGCTCTAAATTTCCACGGTCGCCAAACCAGATCCCATCTGGCCCTCGGCTGCCCATAGAAATCCTGAGAGTAAAACTAATAAGAAAGAAAATGTCTTGATTTAGTGGCAACCATGTGAACCAAACACCTGATCTTGTCGCACAAGAGATCCTAATTATATATGACAAATTATATTATAGAGATATAATAATACATGATATTTACTGAACAAAAATCTTCAAACATTATCTCGCTGAGCACAAAACACCAGAAGGGCTGTTGTGATTAAAAGTATTAAATCTATACATTTGAAAATGACAAGTATGTCATAATAACGCAAAGCATTTCTGTTGAACTGTTGCGAGACTTCCACGTAAGTCTTTGTAAGTGCAATATTTGTGACCGTTTCCAGTCTACTTCCGGTTTGTATGAAGTGATCGATTGAGAAAAAAAATATGTCAGAAAAAAACCAGATGGGGCATTAGCCCTGGACGTTACCTTACAAACATGACGTTCCTTAAATGCCAGGTTTTCCATGCGTTACACACACACACACACACACACACAAACAGAGGTAAAAGGTCACCTGGCAGAATTCCACCGAGAGATTGCGGATGATGTAATCGGTCTGTGGTTGCTCCGACTCCTAAAAAACAAGATGCATTATAGCCACAAACAGGTGTGTGTGTGTGTTTGTGTGTTTCCTCTTTACTCACGCAAGAAATCTGGAAAGGGCCAATCAGCATCTTCTCGTCTCCCAACATTGGAAAGTAGCGCTCACATTTTTTCTATTAGGAAAGGAGAAAACTTATACACATGAACGTGTGTGTGTGTGACACTGAGTGGATAAAAATATAATAATGTGGATAATATGTGCTGTTAATTTATATATTTGAGAGTTGTGGTCCAGTGGTAGGGGACATGGACTCGTGTCCGAGAGGTTTCAGGTTCTAATCCCCTCTACCACTGGCTCTGCAACAAAGTGTCCTTGGGCAAGACACTGAACCCCACATGCCCCCCGGGCGCAACGGCTTAGGCTGCCCACTGCTCCGGGTTTGTGTGTGTGTGTGAACTTTCACGGATGGGTTAAATGCAGAGCACCAATTCGGTATGGTCCCTTGTAGCCATATTGCCGTCACCTCACTTTCCACTTTCCATATAGCATATATACGTACATTATACAGAATTTCTGTATGTTTTCTTTTTATTTTATTCTTTTTTTTTTTCCACATTCACATTTCACATTATAATTGTGTCTTGTCATTATCAAAAGTTGTATGGAACAAAAGAGAATTTCCCCAAAAGAATGAATAAAGAATTTCTGAGAGTACTAAATAAATCTGAGAGTAAGAATAATTTTCGAGCGCTGGTGTGAGTGTGTATGTGTGTTTGGATGAAGAGTGACGGTTTGACACTCACCCGGCCCATCTCAAACTCCCGACATGCCATCACAATCACCTGAGAGGTGAGACAGTGATATCAGGAAGCACGGAGAAGAAACATCAGAGAGAGAGAGAGAGAGAGACCATATGCATCACTGACGAGATTAACCAAACACACACATGTTGGTGGAGAAACTGACCGTCACATCATACTCCCAGATCATCCTCCAGAAGTCCAGCATCGTGTTGGGCAGCGGACCTTGAGTGGCGATGTACGAGTCAGACCGGACGATACCCTGCGTGGTGGACGATACACACACACTCAGTGCAGCAAGTGGCCGCAGGTCTCAGACTGCGACACGCAAACAAATCAGCACCTTGATGAAGTTTGCATTGATGTAATCAGAGTCCTGATTTGAGGTTTTTAACGTCAACTTCACACGACTGTGGTCGACTAATGAGAAAGAGAAATTGTTAAAGGAATGACAATGGACGGGACAGCGTTAGTGACGGCTGATGGACTGCTGCTCGCTCTTCACTCACAGGGCAGGATGTCTTTGTATCGGTTCTTCTTCACGTTCTCCTCGCGCTCGCCCACGCTGGTAGGGTAGATCTTCTCTGTCCGGTATTTGGTCGAAAGCCGCCGCAATCTCTGAATGACGCAAACAACGCAACTGTCATGTAGAACAACAAAGAGCAATCGCTTTCAGTCCATTACTGTCTTCCCATAATCCATGCATCAGCAGCTGACCGCCGCACAACGAGAGCATCAAATAATCCCGACACCACACACACACACACACAAAGACTTGTGTTACATCACTTCCTGTAAGAGCTTCTGGGAAATTCTGAGCTTTGGTGACTTTATCCCAAGCACACACAAACAGGATTGCTGTCTCTCTCTCTCTCTCTCGCTCTCACACACACCACTACCAGGTTTGGATTGCGGTTTAGCAGGTTAAAAAAATGTTGATATTTATCAGTTTCTGACCTTTGACCTGTCACTGACCTTCAGTAACTGCCAGAATCTGACAGCCATCCTGCTGTCGTATGTGATCTGGAAAGTTTTAAGTGTGTGTCTTACTTAGAGAATGGGTGTACATTACTTTAGAGAGAAAGAGAGAGATGTAGACAGCGTGTTTCTCTCGCGCGCGCGTGCGTGTGTGTGTGTGTGAGAGAGAGAGAGAGGGAGACAGAGAGAGAGAGGGGGAGAGAGAGAGAGAAAGAGAGCGAGCAAGATCTTGTTCACCATGAAGTCGGAGCTGTATTGATCTTCTGCTTTCTGCTCGCCGCTTCTCGCGGCTTCTATGAATCTCTTGAGGACAGTCGCCTGATCCATCCCGGCGGGGCGTTCCGTTCGGTCCCAGATAAAAAACGCACGTTGATGTGTCCCGGAAAAGAGTCTCATGAACAGCTACTCCAACATTTCACGGTCCCCATGTTCCCCTCTGTCCATGCGTCGAAACCACATAAAAACCCCGCGGAGCAAGAACACGAGCGTCGTCGTGCGGAGCACCCGAACGACTCGCTGATCTAAATAACTAAATTCCAACCAGTCGTGGCTTTTTTTTGGATAATAATGAGACAAACAGCTCGCGCCCCTCCCTGCGGCTGCCACATTCACACTGAACACACAGCCGGACCGCCCGAAAGCCGCTGGCGTTAGTCCCGCCCACCGCCCTACCTCTGACGCTGATTGGACAATGGGCAAAAATGCTCCAACCGGTGTCGAGGTTGAGTCGAGTCAATCAAAACCCTAGTTGCATATCTTGAAGCCGACTGCCTCATTTGACTGTCAATAAACTCAGATCACGAGCTCGCATTTGATTGGCTGAGCCCTTTGACCCGCCTTCCTCCAAGTCGAGGTTAATTCCTCCTTTTCCGTGCAGACCATCATCCGGGTGATTGATGACGCCACCTCCACCACACGTCACGGCCTTAGGCTCACACGTGACTCTCCATAATCGTTGTGCACTGCACGGCCATCGTTTATAATTAATTTATCGTTTTTATAGTGTAGATCACTGACATCGTAACCATGACAATAGATGCAAAGCATCTTTATTTATTTCATTCGAACTGACTGAAGAGCACGAGCACAGACCACTCCGGCATCCCTTTGTACTGTACAGTTCGCTGTGGCCGCATCACGCGCGGCGTGTCTGTATAAATCGCGTACAATACTTTCTTTGAGCAGGTGAGAGCGAACAGAACACCACGGCCAAATGACAACGCGGGTCGTAGTAATAAGTGTGGGTTTGAGAAAGCCTCTCGAGCAGCGATGTTCAGGAATGTTCTCCAACAAGCCCCGACCCGACCCTGCAGACGATCACATAGCTCTCCTCTTCTGACACGCTTACGCAACTGAAAGAGACACACACACACACACACACACACACACACACACACGGTAAATCAAATGCAGCACGAAATCAGAGGTTCGATGGTTTAACGTGGCTTTCGCAATAGTCATACACTGCAAACACTCACGGTTCTTTTCTTGCACGAGCGCGCGCACCACGTGAGCCAACAACCGGTGAATCGTCTAAAACCCTGATTAGTGTCACTGAAGGTCTGATCAAGATTTACACTTTAAAGAGCCACAACAGTCCGAATCTGTGCTGCTGCAGCAGCAGCAGCAGCATCCACGTGATACGAGCATCCTCCTGCGCGCGTGCACGAATTGGTGAGCGTGTAAGCCTCTCACCTCCGTACACGGCAAACATATAAAAACGTGCACTGCGCGTGGTCAGGGAGTCCTTCAGGAGCATCAGTCTGTCCTCCGCGGCGGCAGGATGGTGCAGCTCAGCTGAACCAGTGCTCCGGTCAGCAGCGTCCACAGCGGGACACAGATAAACAGCGGCCGCAGGTTCGTGAACATCTCCAGGCGCGCGCACAGCGTCAGGCAGAAGCCGACCTTCAGCATCAGAGCCAGCAGGTACCAGACCTTTAGCCTCGAGTCGATCTCTGCCCGGCAGCGCCCGGCCAACTTCACCCCCAACAGAAGCAGCAGGAGGCCGTCAAAAATCCAGACGGGCAAAAAGATCAAGAACCAGCTCCACTTCACCTTCCCATCGAGCTTGAGCACCAGCAGAATGAGAAAGACAAGCGTGAAGACCCAGGTCAGGAGCGCCCGCTGAGCCAGAGACATCGGGTCCCGACCTCGCCAGGACAGCGCTCGGGAGACTTTGTGACGTCACGCGCTGCATCGGCGTCTGAATTTTCCGTCATTCGTCTAGTTCGACGTCAATCAACTGCGATTCTATTTCCGGGTTCTGAGCGTTTAACCGGATGTCGAGAAATCACGACTCGCCGAAATACTGATCGTCCGAGCTGCGGTCGAATCGCACCGGCTTCCTGAATCGCCGATCCACCGTCGCGTGTAGTGGACGCGCTCGAACGGACAAGCGGCGCACGTGCGGCGTACGACCGCTGGGGGGAGACATTCGCTCGTTACACAACCGCGCATTCACATCTGCGCACAAACATCAACACATAGCGCTGTGTGTAAGTGTTACTGTAAGCCGCATCCGCGAGCACCGAGCCTCCGCTAAAGACTTGTAAAGCAGAGCCCGAGCGATTCCAGCTGTTTTCGGTCAGCTGGCGGCTGTACAGTGAGAAGAAAGCGAGAGAGACTGGAAGAGGGAAGCGGAATCTCTCGGACTCCGCCGCCGAGCGTCGATCTCCGACTCAAACAATGAAGGACTGAGGCGGATCTGTGCGGTGAGACCCGCGATCACCATTTAATTATCTCTCTCTCTTTTTCTCACACACCATGTATTATTGTAAAGTGTATTCTTATGTGTGTGTTTCACCGCACACCCAGACGTTCCATGTAGCCTTTCATCTCCGGTTTCAGGCTATTTCGGGTTATTCGCTCTATTTATAACACGATGGCGTATTGCTAATGTCGTTTTATCTCTGACTTCACTGTGTTTTCATGAACTCAGCTGACACTGCAGCCATGATGATGAAGAGTTTGTGTGAGACTTCTGTTCTTTTCTCTCTCTCTCTCTCTCTCTCACACACACACACACACACACACACACAATCACCTTCATGAAACATGCACGCATGTATTCGGTTACATGTCAGCGAGTGTGCGCGCGCGCTCGGATGACAAGAAACACGCCAAGTTCAGCATCAATGTTCACAATTGCATGTCTTTAGGTGTGTATGCACTTACAAGAGACTGCATTAAAAACAAAAGCAAAAAGCACACAAGCAATGTTGCAGGAACAAACAGTACTGACAATTTACGTTGTAAACAATAAAACGGGTAAATGTAACCGACTGAGGATGAAACTACAGACCCTCTGCACTAAAGATTCTCTCTGGCTTGTCAGGTGTGTGTGTGTGTGTGTGTGACGTGTCTGATCTCTCTCTCTCCACACAGTGTAAGATGTGGCAGGAGTAAATGGCGTGTAAAGTGCGTGACGCTGTGCTCTGGTACCAGAAGAAGGTGAGACTCGGCGCTCGATTATATAAGTGCGGTTTGAGACGCTCTTGTGAATTATTAATTGTTTTCCACTGCGCTCATCCAGTGTGTCCACGTGTGGAGTCCAGACACACAGAAAATGACATGGCTTTTCCTCTCGCCCGCAGATTGGCGCGTACGATCAGCAGATATGGGAGAAGTCTGTGGAGCAGCGAGAGATCAAGGTGACGTGTTTATCTCTGCAGCCACCTGACCAATGACCAGAGAGCGAGTGTGTGTGTGTGTCTGAGTTCTTTGTTTTCCATTTCAACTTCTTTCGTTCTGTCCCCACTAAGCAGTTTATAAGACAGGTGAGTGTGTGTGTGAGCCTTCACGCGCATGAGCAGATGTTTCCGTGTAGCGGCCAGTTTTGCATCAAGCAATTGGTCAAATCTGAGTGCAGTGGTGATTTTGGCTGGATGTCGGTCGGTCAGTCGCATGTCACGTAAGAGCCAGAGTCTTCCTCACCTCGCTGAAGAGCCATCACTCACCTAAAAGATATTCACCGAGTGTGTGTGTGTGTGTGTACACTAACAGGGTTTATTCTTGTGGTGAGTGTGTCTGTGCAGACTCTCATTCTTGTGGTTCCACAGGGTCTGAGGAACAAACCAAAGAAAATGGGTCATGTGAAGCCGGACCTGATTGATGTGGATCTGGTCAGAGGTCAGAGACGGTCACATGTTGCTGTGTCAGTGCTGACGGAACTGTGACGTGCCGTTTTTTCCCCCTTAGGTTCTGCATTTGCTAAAGCGAAGCCGGAGAGCCCGTGGACATCTCTGACCCGGAAGGGGCTTGTTCGTGTGGTCTTCTTTCCCGTCTTCTACCGCTGGTGGGTCCAGGTGACGTCACGTGGCGTCTTTTACCTGCTGCTGGCGCTTTACCTGCTGCAGTGTGAGTTTCCCTGCCAAAGCCTCACCGCAGAAGCTTCTATTGCGCTTGTTTTTGCTCACTGGTGTGTGTGTGTTGCAGTCGTGGCGGCGCTCCTGTTCTTCAGCATTTCGTCTGCTCACGTGGTTCCAGTCACGGAGGTTTTTGGCCCCGTCTGGCTGATGCTGCTGCTGGGGACCGTCCACTGCCAGATCGTGTCCACACACACACCCAAGAACATCAGTGGTCGTCGGCGCAGGTGAGACGCGCCTCCACACAAACACACACATACACACACACTCGGGTCTCGTGAACGTCAGGCGAGTTCCTCCATCTCTGGGGAGTCCAGCTGACTGACCTCTGACCTTTTCTGGCTGTTCTTCACGTTCACTCTCTGGCTGAAGGAAGTTGAGGAAAGCGGTGCATGTGGAGGTTCGTAGAGAAGGTGACGCTTCCAGCTCGACGGATCACGTGCAGGAGGGGACGCGTCATGGCGCTCTTTCTTCCGGGCCCCGGGGCCTTGCTGCTCTCCTCAGAGACTTCTGCTGTGACCTTTTGAAAGCGGGGTGTGTATCTCTCTCTGTTTCTTCCTTCACTGATGCTGGGATCCTACAGTCGCTCTTTTTCCTCCGATATCCGTCCAGGCCTGAGCGAACCACCTCTGGCTTCAGCAGCCAATCAGATTCTTGTATTCCAGCAGGTCCAAAAAGACAAAGCGGTCCATGGACAAATCCACCGAGACGGACAATGGCTACGTGTCTCTGGACGGCCGAGTGACCAGCAAGAGCAGCGAGGAGGGTTTGCAGCTGCATGAGCCGCACTGCGAGCTGCTGCGCCCGGCCGAGCCCTGCTGGACCCTGAGGCCGACGGAGAAGGTACCACCGCTGACCGCCCTGCAGCCCAGCCCTGATGTGACCACTTTCTCCCCGACAGCAGTGTTTAGCCGAGACGCCGATGCCGCGTGGCCAGGAGAACATGTCTGACGAGGCGTCTAGTGAAGAAGATCTGGAGAACTACAGCGTCCTGCGGCGCAGCTCCGAGCGCAAGAACAGCGACTGTGTCCTGCGCAACAGAAAAACGCAATATTTCAAGAAGCATTTCACTGCTGAGGTGAATGCTCTCTCTATCTCACACACACACACACACACTCACGCTCTTCTCTCTCACACAGGAAGTGATAAAGTCAGGGACGAGCTGCAGCTCACGCTGCTCCGAGAGCACGCGGCACGGTTCCGAGACGGAGGACGTGCTGTGGGAAGATTTCCTCCACTGCGCAGAGTGTCGCTCGTCCTGCTCCAGCGAGACGGACGCTGAGGGTTCTGTCGTCTGTCCGGCTTCTAAGAAAGAGTTCAGAGACGACCCGTTCCACCAGGTGATGGACCACCAGCGTCTCGTGGTGGTGTCGCAGCTTGCTTGACCGACGGCTTTCTCTGTGCAGGGTCATGCCCCATGGCCACACAGCTCACATCCCGGTCTGGAGCGCGTCAGCGCCATCGTGTGGGAAGGAAACGAATGCAAGAAAGCGGACATGTCGGTGCTGGAGATCAGCGGGATGATCATGAACAGAGTAAGTGTGTATGTCAAATTCACTGCGATTGATAAAATTGCTATTTGAGCGTAAGTATTTAGAAACTTAGAATTTGACTATCTTGCACGCTTAATACTTTAACTTGCAAAAAAAAAGAATGGCTCATTTACCCACAACACGTATTTATATTTGTTTCATATTCGTAGGGTTTTTTTAGAAAGTTTTTTTTTTTCCCGAAGAGAATCAAACGGGACTTAAAATCCTTGAAAAATGATTCTCATTCTCAACTCTCATGTCCTATGAAAAATTTAAAATGAAAATATGGAATTGGAGATCATTTGATTTGATCATAATTGAATGGTATGAATATATTTTTCCGCAAGTAATTTAATTTAGCAGTGTCGCAGGAAATTCACCATTTTAATGCTTTTTGTTTGAAATTTAGCATCAGAATTAGAGCTTATTTGATTCAATGATTATAATTGAACGTTATTAATGTATTTTTTCGCCAATTATTTAATTCTGCACAATGGCAAGAAAATGTGCCTTTTTATTGCTTTCGTTTTAAATTCAGCATTTGCGGAATTGTGGATAAAAATAAAAGCATTATATAACATAAAAAAAAAACATGTAAAATGTATGTAAAATAATTTAAATTGCTATAACAAATCAAATCGCAATCTTAGTTTGAAAGAAGTTTTTCACGGTTTTGAGATGTCACATTTGCTCCTGCAGGTCAACCTCTACACCCCGGGAATCGGCTATCAGATGTTTGGGAACTTGGTGTCGGTGACGCTGGGCTTGACCCCGTTCGCCTTCAGACTTTTTCAGCAAAAAGACCTGGAGCAGTTGGCCGCACTCTCGGCCACAGAGCTGCTGGCCATCGCTGTGGGCTCCGATGGGGACGTTCTGGTCATCGCCATGGTGACCGTGAGCTTCGCCATACGTGTGTGTCTCATCTGGCTCTTCTTCTTCCTGCTGAGTGTGGCCGAAAGAACATACAAGCAGGTGAGCGTGAGAACCATGGCATTCGAAGAGCCGTGTCCTCACGAGCGTGTGTGTGTGTGTCCCCAGCGGCTGCTGTTCGCTAAGCTGTTTGGACACCTGACGTCAGCGAGAAGAGCCCGCAAGTCTGAAGTGCCTCATTTCCGCCTGAAGAAGGTGCAAAACATAAAGATGTGGCTGTCGCTGCGCTCCTATCTGAAGGTAATGATGCTACACGGCAAGACGAAGAGCTGTGCGCTGATCGCGTGTGTGTGTGTGTGTGTGTGTGTGTGTGTGTGTGCAGCGGCGGGGACCTCAGCGCTCAGTGGACGTCATCGTGTCTTCTGCGTTCCTTCTCACGCTGTCGGTGGTCTTCATCTGTTGTGCTCAGGTCGGTGCTCAAATGCTCTCAGCATCACGGCGACCTTTGACCTCTTTACCTCCTCCCGCAGCTGCTGCACGTTCTCGACACCTTCCTGGACTATCACTATAACTGGGAGCTGCTGATCTGGTGCACGTCCCTGTCGCTGTATCTGCTGCGCTTCGTCACCCTCGGATCAGAGACCAGCAAGAAGTACAGCAACACTTCCATCCTGCTGACCGAGCAGGTACACACACACACACACACACACNCGACCTTTGACCTCTTTACCTCCTCCCGCAGCTGCTGCACGTTCTCGACACCTTCCTGGACTATCACTATAACTGGGAGCTGCTGATCTGGTGCACGTCCCTGTCGCTGTATCTGCTGCGCTTCGTCACCCTCGGATCAGAGACCAGCAAGAAGTACAGCAACACTTCCATCCTGCTGACCGAGCAGGTACACACACACACACACACACACGCACACACTGCTCGCTCATCTGTGATGTTCACCTTCAGATTAATTTATACTTGAAAATGGAGAAGAAACCAAATAAGAAGGAAGAACTGACGCTGGTCAACAACGTTCTGAAACTCGCCACCAAGTTACTAAAGGTTCTAATCTCTCTCTCACACACACAGAGTAAATGTTGAGTGTGTGTAATGCGTGACATCACGTGTGTCCTGCAGGAGCTGGACGCTCCATTCCGTCTCTACGGTCTGACCATGAACCCACTGCTCTACAACATCACACAAGTGGTCATCCTGTCAGCGGTGTCCGGCGTCATCAGCGACCTACTGGGCTTCAACCTAAAGGTGCATGTGTGAGTGTGTGTGTGTGTGTG
>SOMO01000705.1:7254-17380 GCA_028128575.1 Paedocypris carbunculus
ATTTATTTTATTCATATGACAGTTAATTTAATTAATTGTACGTGTCTCTAATGTTTTTGCAAGAGAGAATTTAACATCTGCACACTGAACTGTCCTCTATGTCTGTTTATACGACGACATACGACTCACCGAAGAACCGACGGGCTGTTGTGTTCAGAGTTGGGAAGGTTCTTGGAGCTGGTGTTGTGCAGGACACTTGGTCTCTGCTGCAGGCTGTCCTGGGGACGAGGGGAGAGTGGAGAAGACTGATGCGGGTACGGATGAGAGGGAGGACGGGAGCTGCTGCTGCTGCCGCTCATCTGCTCTGGGGCTCCTGCAAGCAAACAATACGCACTGATGGGTCCAGGTTTCCTTTCACAGGTTGGAGATACTGATTTGCTCGAGCAAACACGCACCAGGTCTCCATATCGGAGCGTGTTCCACATTCCCATGGCTGAAGGTCTTGTCTCGGTCCCTTTCCCGGTCTTTCTCCCGCTCCCGCTCTCTCTCACGGTCTCGGTCCCTTTCTCGGTCCCGCTCTCGATCCCTCTCTCTTTCTCGCTCCCTCTCTCGTTCTCGCTCTCTTTCGGATGATGACGAACCACTCGAGATCTTGCTCATGTGAGAAGTGTTTACTGTTGAAGAGAGTAAAAGACATTTAAAGAAGGATGAAAACATTTAAGACGACTGCTAGGAATCTTCAAGGAGTGTGAGCTTCTTGCTTTATACCTGGAGAGATGGATGAGGTGTTGTATGCTCCACTAGGAAAGGCAGGAGAGGTGACGGGGATGTATGCGATACGATCCATTGCAGAAGATGCTGATGATCCTATAAAATAACAACAATGCTTGAAATATTGATACTTTTTTAAAATCTGTAATTATAGCTTTGAAAGCACGATCATCTATTTCTCTAAGCATCACAGCTATTTCATGGATAAAAAAACAAAAACTACAGCCATCATCATACACCATCCATTTTCTGAACCACTTTTTTCCCATTTCTGGGTCATAGGGAGCTGTGGATTGGTGGTCAACCAATCACAGATCAGGAACACACCTACATGGAGTAGAATTTAGAAAGAATCAGGTATTTTCAGTTTAATTTTAAACGTGTTTTATTTTGTGTTGTTGGGACACATAAGTTCCAGTAAAAATATAGCTGCAAATGGGTTTAAACAATTTTACTTTTTGCAAAAACACTTATTATGCTAAATATTTTTTAAAGTATAATATTTTTTTCATTTTAATACAGTATAATATTGTTGTTAGATAGCTATAAAAGATAAGACATGGCTAATTGTATTTAAATATTTTGTGAAATTTAAGGGCTCGAACCCCTAATGACCTAGCCTAATTAATCTATCATTATTAATTATTATTAATACATTTATCATTATTACTACTATTGCTGTGCTAATGCAGAGGTTTGGGGATGTACGTAAATCGGGTGGCTTTCAGTTTGAGATCATTTAAACCTCCAGAAAAAGCTAAGATGGATAAGGTTAAGAATGAACATTATGAGCTGCATGAACGTGTGACAAATGAAAAGCTTCAGGCTCATGACCCAGCCTGGCACAACAGTGGAAAAGTAGCTCATGACTCTAAACACTGTGCAAGAGCTTTGCCTGGTGTCATGATAACTGAATCTAATAATAGTTGAATCTCATGATAAGTGAATGTCTTTAACCTCTTTGAGTGGTAGAGTAGGCCAAGTTAAGGGATTGCTCTCGCTGTGTCAATCCTCGGAGGAGATCCGGTCTCTGGGCGGCCATGGCAGCGGCGGCAGGCCATTGGTGCATGTGCTGGGAGGTAATGTAGTCATTGAAGAGTGTTTGTCGGTTATCCAGCGCTGGGTTTTCAGGAAAGCCCCTGATCAGGTAGGATTGGTACGGATGAGGGTATCCAGGAGCGGGCGCCAGGTGACGGGGCAGGTAGTATGCTGCTGAGAATGAAAAAAAAGCCAAAGAACTTTTAGAATGCTTTCTATTGGTCAATCTACAGAACACACAAAAATTATGAAAAAAATACAGTGGCACGTCAACTTACAAAATTAATTTGTGAAGACGGCAGTTTGGTAAGGCGATACTTTTGTAAGGTGAATGTATCTTGCATGTAAATGTGCTAATTCGTTCCGCATGTGGTCAGAGCGGTCGTGGCGCTGACATCGGGATGTTTCGATAGTAATTGAAAAAACAAAACAAGTGTCCAAAACCCAAACCGAGTGAAAGTGCAGGAAACAGCCCAAAATAAAGGTTGCTAAGTTTGCAGAACAAAACAGAGGGACTCATTTTTAACTGCTTCCTGAACTCAAAGTTTGACGTTCACTCTCTGTTTAGGTTGGCGTTTTTAAACGATTCATTTAAGCTGTTTTCATTTCAGTTCAGTTATATCACCTTCTCCTGAAAGTGAGGGTTTTAAAGCCCTTGTTTTCTGTGCTCGGGGTGAGTTTGTTATGTATGTTACGCTGAAAAATGCTAAACAATGGTAGNTACCTGGGTCGATAGGGATACCCCTGGGCAGAGTGGCAGGATCAAATGGCAAAGGGATTTGCCCACGGTACATATCAGGACCCAGTGGGAAAAGCCTCTCATAAGCCAAAGACGCGTTGTGGTCTCCCACTGAGAGCGGAGACTTAGTGGAGCTGACTTCTCGAGGCGTGGGAGTGCTCTTTCTCTCCTGCTGCTGGGTCTTACTAGAGCCTAACGCAGAAAGAAACACAGTTTAACCCTAGAAGAAGATGTGAGGGAAAGTTCACGATTTGTAGAAATGGTCACCTTCATGCGGACGCTGTGAGCTTTCCCTGCCGGACAACGGAGAGGCTCGGTGCGAGGGTGGAGGGTAATTAGATCTTTTATGGTCTTCATAGCCCACTGGACTTTGGTGGGCTCGGCCGCTCTGCTCTCCGCCGATCGCCAATGGAGAGGCACGGGACATAGAGCTGGGAGTGCAGACCACCGCACTGGGCCGAGATTTGCCAACCCCCTCCTCAAAGCGGCCCCTATCGGACCCTCTGTGCTCAGGTCTGAGGTCTAGATGAGGGGGCAGCACTGAGTAAGGCCGAGGTGAGCTGGCGATTATTGACCGTACATCATGTCGCTTGGATGAACCAATAGGCTCCTGTTTCAAAGGCGTGCCCTGTGGAACACATGCAAAAATCAGCTAAATTACTTGACATGAAAACCAAAGTGCTATTAGCAGTAACATGTAATGACAGTGTATCAGTGGTGTAAAGTACTTGAGTAAAAGGACTTGGCTTGTGCCTTTGTACTTTGCTTTGTACTTGTACTGAGTATCAAAAATATAAGCAAGCTTTCCTCTCTACTTGACTACATTTGTGATTGAGTTTATGTACAAACCACCATTTTTTTCTACCGCGGTTAATTTATTGGACGAACGAGGCAATATCGCCATCTGCTGGGTGTTGAAGGTACTGGATGCCATTTATGAGCTAAATCACGTGAATGTGTATACGTGCACATTTGAGTTTGACTTGAGACTCGCCTTAGATTTTTTTTCCATTTTATTCTTGCCTTTTGAAACATTGAGGTGTTAAATTTAATTTCATTACAAGGAAATAAAACCTCAAAATAAGGAGTTTCTTGCTTTTCACATGTCTTGCTGTTTTTTCAGCCTAATTTCAGTACGAGTAAAACACTTAAGTTCTTTGAAAATGGTATTCTTTACGACTTTACTCAAGTCTTCTTGGAATTGATGACTTGTAACTTGTAATAAAGTAATTTTGACAAGTAAAAAAAAATACAGAAATAACAGTGTGCTACAATATTTCATTTTTGCACTTCCTTCAGACCCCCAGTCTGGCAAAATAGTTGCATTAGTAAAAATACAATTTCAAACTATTGTAAGGCTCTAACAAAAACACTTTTTAAAACTCTAGATTTTTTGGCTCTTGTTTCCGACCCCTGTATTAAAAAACATCTCGGCTTACCTGTGTTATTGAGCCTTCTTTCGGCTTTCCCAAAACAACCCCCTCAGGGGGGATCAAGTGGATCGAGCGTCCTCCCTCTTTTACAGTGGGCACCATTCCATCATGAGAGCGTGACTTAAGAGCCTCAGCTGGATGGCCGGACCCACGGGGTGACAGCGAGTCCTCTCTTTTCATCTGTTTGAAATCCCTGCGCAAATAATCCTCCCGTGGGATCCCTGAAGGAAACAGAGCGGAAAGATGAAAGAGAAGAATGATAAAGATATGATCAAGCATTCGGCTAAAGTGAAGTAATAATGCTTCCTCTCACCTTGGGATATGGATCCACGGAGGTGGTGTGGGTGAGGACTATCCCTCTCATGATGCATGGCTCGTCCGATTAAACCTGCCCAAAAACCCAAATCCATCAATAAAAAGCCAGCAAAAGTTCATATCTTGGTTCTTCTAAGCCCTCTGACCCACCTTCAGGGGTAGACAGTGAATCTCTCATAGGTGGCACACCTCCGACCTCCATCATATCGTAGGACCTCTTCTGTCCCGCCATGTCTCCACGACCCTCTTCTTTAGAGTTTGATCCCCCTTTAGAGGCCGGATTAGACATTGGGTCATTGCAGCCTTAATCCAGATTGCGTTGACAAATTGTGCGCACTTACGGTCGAGTGAAAGGATGTGGCCACTAACTCCCTCATAAACTACGTGTCCCTTGGTGGGGGCATCTTCTCGGCTTCTCTCTCTGCTCGGGCTGTCCTCAGTGATTAGACGGGTTATGGTGCCCTTATACAGAACATCAGCAGGGGTGCCCTAACAGATTACAAGCAAAGATGAGATGAACAACAAGACAGGAATGACACAAGCAAAGTAGAGTAGCCTTCTGCCCAATTGCACAAATGGAACAAGCTATTCTCTACAATACAATTCAATTACTCAACAACAAGGCAGTGACACGCATTTGTCACTCACCGCTGTTGCACGGAGGCACTTTTTACTGTTTTACTGTAGTTTTGAACAATTTCTTTATTGTGGCTTCAATTTCTTACTATATTCAATAAAATTTCAATTACTATATTTGCTTTTTATTTTTTTACTCTGGTATCACTGTTTTTGTTGCTGCTGTAAACACATACATTTCACCATTGTGGGATTAATAAAGTCTTGTTCATTCATTAATTCATTCAGTCCTTGTATGGATTGAATCTTGTGTACTTAACCGAGAGATGTGTACGTAAAATTGAAGATTCCCCCAACCTCAAAGAAACCGAGATAAAGTGTCTCAAACAGTCTCAACACAGCAAACCCATCTAAAATTAAACAAATCGCTTCTCTCATCAAAAGAGAAACACAGCGCTAGAGAACGACATTAGTTAAAGCACCATAGAAGGATTTGTGAAAATCGTGAAGCAATCCAAGAACAATTGAGGTCTAATAAATCCTAAAACCAGAATATAACCAGAAAATGTGCATACTTAACAGTACTTAATACATATGTACTTAAGAGGGTTCTTCCAAGATTTTAATTTTTTTCCAAACATTTTTGGGAAAAAATACAGCAGATCTGAATACTGAAGCTCAAGAAAAACCAATAGGACAAAAGCAACAATAACGCAAGCACGTGGTTGCCAGGAATTAACATTTTATTGTATTAAAAAAAAAATGCCTCTTCCAAAAAAAAATGTTTTTTTCAAAATAAAAATATATATACATATATAAATAAATAAAAATAAAACAAAAATGAAATTCTGGATTAAATGTTTCCTATGTCCTGTTAGGATCTGATGTAGTGTGTAATCTGTCACAGTAGGCCAGATGGTGATTGTGTGTGTGCGTGCGTGCGTACGTGTGTGTGTGTGTGTGTGTGTGTGTGTGTGTGTGTGTGTGTGTGTGTGCGTACGCGAGCAGTAACATTAGGCTCCAGTAAGTCATGAAAACACATCAATAAAAGGAATGAGAACAGGATTGGACACGGTGTACCTGTTGTTATGGCAACAAATAACTGATTATGTCACAGACTGACATAGTATAGCTGTGACACACATTGCCTCTGTAATTTCCTTGATTAAAAAAAAAGCGAAATGGATCTGAGCTGAGGACTGACTGAAATTGTTTTGTGACTTTAATAATGAGAACATCACGTAACTGCAGCCGTAAACATGAGTGGCGTTCTGTATATTAAAAGCCCTTAATAGCAGACACAGATCTTCTTGTGTTCCTTTCTTTACACACCAGAGGCGATGTACGAGCGTAATGATCCCAGCGACTGCGCCGTGTCTCTCAATGAGCCAATTACGGCTCAATTTTGTTCTGTGGAAAACTATCTAATAAAACGAATTCAGCTAATTAAAGGCCAAAAATAACGGATTTGTCTGAATGTTTTATTCGCAAAAAGAATTCTGAATAAAAAGCTGAGCACATTGAATTTCTAATAAAACNCTATCCTTCCATTCATCCACTCATCTATCCAACCATCCACCAATCATCCCACCTACTCGTCCATCCATCCATCTATCAACCCATCCATCCATTCACTCATCTATACAGCCAACCATAATTTATCATTTGACCCATCCACCCACTCAACCCTCCATCTATCCATGCATCCACTCATCCATCCCACCTATTCATCCATCTACCGACCCATCCATCATCATCCATTATCTCATTCACCCACACATCCATCCATCCATTCACCAACCCACCTTATTTTTATAATAGTTTAGTATAATAGTTCTATCACTAAAAGTATATAAATATATAGGTATACTAAATAAATTGAGCCTAAATAAATAAGTCAAGCCAACCTGAGTGATAGATCCTCCCCGATAGGATAAGGGCGACTCCTGGTGCACACGTGTGCCAGGGATGCCCTTGGTGATGCTGCCACCCTGAACAGCTGGAATGGGCCCTGTCGGAGCAGATAATCGCCGCAGTCCTTATTTATGCGTTCCTCTCCTCTATCTGAGTGAATCGGGGGATAATGCTTTGTCCTAAACCCACCTCGTGACGCAGCATTGTCCTGGGTGGAGAGATTCTCAGCTTGAGAGGACGAGGCAGCGCGGGGAGACAGCTGCTCTTGCTTAACCACTGGAAACGCTCCTAAATTCACAGAATATTTAGATGTGGACCAGGCCGCCATTGGAAAGAGTTAAATGCGGTCGCTCTGAGCAACTAACCCATTTTTCTCTGATCCATCCAGGGGAGACCCAGGGAACCCAGCCCTGGAATTTTGCCATGCTCTGAACCATGAGAAGGGTTGTGCAACTGCACTGGAGTACCCTGCAGTTCAGAGTAACCTTTACTACTAGACAAACCTTTGACAAACATGCTGAAACACCACCATTTATTACAACGATTCATCGTATCGCCAAGCCGACAGTGTGCGTGTGAGTTATTTTGGCGGCTTACAGGGTCATGTGACTGGGCAGTGAGGGAATAAACTAGAAGCAATCGACAGAAGAATTGAATCTAAAACGTCATTGACACAATATATATATACACAATCACTTGGAGGAAACATTCACTTTGAGTTTCTTGTTGTTCTTAGCAATCAGATCCAGATTTCAAACAATCTGACGTGTTCTTAAAATAGATTTATTCTAATCCAGTTTTCTTGGAAAAAAAAGCCAACATAAATCCTGCCTAACTCTCAGGATTTGCTAATTAAATAAAACATCAATGTACATACAAATCTAGCAAACAAACAAAATCATTATCGAGTTTGTTTGAAATATTTTCACATTTATAATTAAAAGTCAACGTTCTTATTTACCATTTTCACATTATTGAAATTTTACTAAAAAAAAAAAAACATTATAATATTGTTATTTCATTTACATGTACACAATGTACTAATTGTAACAATAGTTGATGATTGTAACAATAGTTTTTTCTTAAATGCCTTTCTTGTTATTGGTGTAAAATGTATATATTTATTTATTTATGTTTCTCATCATCAAAGTATTACCATTTTTGCATTTTCCGCGTGTGTGATTTCTTATCTCGATTGCAATTTGTCTCGATCGCAAAATGTTCCCTGTGTTTTCTCACCTGTGTGATTGAGCCACCAGGTCGGGTGGAGGGAATCAGTGGAGGGGGATCTGGGATATGGAGGGGTCGCACCGCAGCCATTCTCTCCTGTGACCCCAGACCCGCAGCCATTGCTGAAAGAGCAGGAACGTGGAATCAAAAAAGAATCTAGTTTCACATGGTTCAAAAAGTCTAATTCAAGTGTGAACGTGTGTGTGTGTGTGTGTGTTTGGTCAGCTAAAATATTGACAAACTTAATTCAAGTAATAAATAACTGCAATATATTAAATAATTAATCTGCAATATTANAACATTTTCCAAGCACAACCACACAACAGTAATAAACGGGGTCTTACAGGGATTGTAGTGTAGCAGCGGCTCATGAGCGAGTTTAGCCATGTCTCTGGGCGACAGCTGGTACGATGACATCAAGGCCCGGCCCAGGCCTGAAGCTCGGATGTCCTCCGCCCCGGCCATCTTTTTAGCATCGGCGAGCGGAGAAAAAGCCCGAGACGCATCTGCACACACAAAGACATGAAATCACACATGACTGACAGCAGCATCACCATCTCCTGGACCACAGATTGTGATGTCGCTCAGTGATGACAATCTCCAAATCATCAAACCCCACCACGAAAGGCCACAACTTCCAGAGTGGAAAACACACACACAGATTGAGCTCATTTGGCGCAGTGTAAGCTGGAATCGGCGGGTGTAGCCACATGCAAACATATCTGCAGACCATTCACACGCCCAGAAATCAACACGGTCCAGAAATGAAGTGATTAGAGGTCGCTCCGGTGGCGAGCAGAAGTGTGTGTGCTGCGGACACCTACGTAATCCATGGAGCAGAGCCTGAAGCCATCTCTCGTTCCCCTCCAGCTCTGCAGGGACAGACACACTGTAGCTCATCACATGACCATGACTCAAGACGCCCTCCGCTTTCCTCTCAATGCGCTCACGAGGGGCAGTTTGGGAAAGACCATCAATGATGTGACTACACAATGAGCAACTGCTTCCAGTAAAACAAACAGAAAAAAAGAAAATTCCCATTCCTCTTCCCCACTTCCTATTCAATGGCCTACTTTCAAAAGGAAAGGGAAAAAAATGGTTGCATCGAACAGATGGAACTTATCTGCACTTTGCTAAAATAAGAACGCAACGCATCATTTGTTACTTTTTTTAAACATTTAGTGAAGCCGCAATGGAATCCTTCAAACGCGCTGGCGTTCTTTCGCACATAGTTGCACATTGTTCGGTACGGAGAAAGCAACAGTTTTAGTGTAACGGTAAACTGTTACAGTACATGCTCCTGATTTTCAAAAGTTGCAAAAGTGTTTCTACGTAATCTGTCATGTACCATACTAATTCTTTTGATGCTTTAAAAGTTTCAAAAGTTTACATTTGAGCTTTTGTTCAAACATATTGCAAAAAACAAAGTATTTATACGTATGCTTTTCATAGTTTAGAAAATGTAAAACTATACTTTTTTATTTAATACATAGTAATACAAGAAATCTCATTATCTTTTCTACAGTTCCAAATGTAAATGTAACTATTGTATTACATTTACTACAGTTTGTTGTGCAAAGACACTTTTTATGTGTTCAAAAGTGAAAAAAATCGTATCTTTTCCCCCGCTTTTTAAAAGAAATGTTATGANACACACACACACACACACACACTCTTCCCACAAGCCCAGAATGTGTGACAAAATCCACTACAGAGAAATCGACAAGAAAACTGCCGTGGATGCAAAAGCCTGGAGGACATTATGAAGAAAACAGATCAGCAGATCAAACAGAAAACGAAGCATTACCCTCTCGTTCTCGGTCAGACACACTGGGGCTGCGGCTTCGGATTCGTGGACTACCCGATCCTCCGCTCACTGGGTAATGCTGAGGTTTGGGTGGCTGTGATTGCGGCTGCTGCTTGGCATCCTGGGAGGATTCGTGAGCCATGGCGATCTGTTGCTGCAAGCGTGCGAGAGCGTGTGGCATGGCCTGCTGCTTCAGCCCAACACGACTGCCACCACCGCCTGCGGACACCTCTGGCATCTACAAAACACATCCCACAGCCAATCAGGAGACAGCCAACCGAGTGATGTAATGAAGATGCACGTCTGGCTGATGCTCACAAATATTACTATAACATTTGATATTATTTGAAATTTGCTTTTGTT
>SOMO01000705.1:44119-54999 GCA_028128575.1 Paedocypris carbunculus
CAAGATATTGTTTCTGTTCATGTTTAAAAATAGGTTGAACTGTTTTTTTACCATGCAATGTGGGAAATTCAAACTGGGGGTTGGGGACTGAGACTACAAGATGCAATCAATCAGTAAAAAGAACCACTCACGCTTCCTAAATAAAACCCATGAAACATCCAATTGGTTTTCTGATTTGCATTTGGGAACTTCAACTTTAAATAAACACAAAACAGGAACCGAAAACTAGAACGTGGTCAGTTTTGCAGCAGATTCGGAAGTTCACGTGAGGAGAAATAAGTCTGACAAGAATTAGCAGAAACCTTACTGGAATCAAACGTGCGTCTGCAAAACCGCTGTGCACCGCAAAGTATGACTTACAATGGAGTTACTTGAAAACAGACATAGTGGTGAGAGCTAGTTCCTCATAAAACAAAAGCTTGCACGACAAATGTGCTTTCTTTTGACTATCCTGCCTAATCTATGCGCTCCACCAGTACGAAATAAACATCACGGCTCGATACACAATGCAGAAGGGTGGAACTGGACCTGACGCGAGTCCAAACCGAATCAGCCGTTTCTTGGCCGTGAGCGTTGGCAGCCCTGCGGAGGAGCGAGGTTTTCTGAGGACAGTTGGGTTTTAGGATCAGGCATCTCATGGTCCATTTATGACACCATGCTTTGTTCTCTTCTAATGTACAGCGGGAAAGAACGACGAGAAGAAAAAGAAGCTGTTCGCTGGCAAAAGTCCAATTACACTAATACACTTAAGCTGTGTGGCCTCATTTTTTTTTACACTCTGCGTTCTTTCATGTGCAAATCAACAGCTGTCGAAAAGCATTTGGTATCTACTATGATTTATTGACGCAGGAAAAACAACATGAAAAGTGAGCATAGGCTCGTCATTCCAAGGTGAGATCTTTGAAACGGGCCATGTCGATGATTCCCACCGTGCTCCCCACCAAATCAGCCCAGCACTTTGCCAAATGCTTGAATATTTACAATACACTGAAGGAAATCAAAGTCTCTGCTCCACATACAAGGAAACAATGGAACAAGTGAGGCAGTGTAGAAAAAAAAAACAATCGCCTTGTTGTACGTCACTGCACGAGCTGGAGGTCTAAATATGGGAAGACAAATCTTGTATTGTGGTGGTCTGAATACTATTCTCGTGCACTGATCGTCTTTAGGGGCTTTTTGTGTCCCGGGAGACGTGGATTTGGATGAATGTAGGTCTGTGATGTTACTGAGAACATCCCATTTAAAACTGGAGAGCCATGGCCATGTTAATTGTAAATAAAGCACACAGTTTATGTATTTGGGTTTGATTCATCCCCTTTCAAATGAAAATTTCCGGAAACTGTGTCAAACACCAAACGACAATCGATCGTTTTATTCTAGCGACAAAGTATCGAAACAATCGCCGCCCACGCGCAACGGCAACATCAAATCTACTTTGTTTACAAACTCGCGTGCGACTCTTGCGAATGTTTACGTAATCGCGTAGAATGTTTACAAATGCATCGTCAACAAAACCAGCGGCTCAAACCCGATAAACAAACAAGGAACCGATTGCAAACCGATTAGAACGAGACTTTCTCTTCAGTTTCCACCCGGCAGCGTTTCAGAAGAGCTAGCCAAGCTTTTCCAACGCCGTGTACCGCCGTGCTAATTCGGCTAGCGCCCTTCAAACAAACAATTCGAGCGGAGACAGTCGACTTTGCGAAACAACAAACACACCACTTTTTAAACAAAGAACCCGGGAATGGTAATATGCGTCAGTGTGTAATCTACGGCGGTTTATTGACGTGCATCATTGTGTAATAAGCGCGCTAGCTGTGCTAACAACTCAGGCACGGGGGGATTGATTTCCGCCTTGCCCCGTTTATCTATACAGCGGGGTGTCCGTGAAGGAACAAGGGTCGTGGTCGGCTCCGAGACCCCCTGTCTTACAAAACACACATAGCAGACGAACTAGTGTTACAACAACTTACCTATTCGACGAAGGTGAAAGTCAGTCTCAATCCAACGTTCCGTAGATTACGTGATGAAAACACACAAACGTCGGCGAATAATCCACATGTACGATAATCTGAGGTAGCCACGTTCGTTCAGCCCGGGTTTAGCCAAATGAGCGTCGCGCGCCTCCGCGGAGAAACTGAGCCGCTCTCGCGCTCCCTCGCTCGGTTCGGCCTTCACGCGCTTCCCGTCTGTCTTCCTTCTTTGCCAGCGGACCTCTTTTTTTATTTCCCAACGGATAAACAACAGTCTGTGGCCATTCGCGCTCTCTCTCTTCTCGTCTGGAGGAAAACAACAGAAAAAGAATGCGAGGAAAAAACCCTCTGCGTCTCTGGAGGCGTCTTGTGTCCGAGTGTGACTGACTGCTGCTGGCAGAACTGGACGTCAAGTGCGGCTCCTCGGCTCTTAAAGAGACAGTGCTCTTTTTTATCAGACGCTTCTCTGAACCGATACAAAATCACACCATTCGTTTTGAAATCCTCATGTGAAGCAGGCTTACAGCTGTGAATTAACAAAACAAAACAAAAAAGATCAGATCGAAGTCTTGAAGAAAAAAAACTACTTAAGCAAATATGACATGAATGTGTTTACTTGTGATTTGACTGTAAAACAGCGACACGTGCGGTGAAAATTCCACAGTGAAGACGTTTCTCTTGCTTAAATGCTGATTAGAACAAAAACATTGTCGTTTTTGATATAGAAAGAATTAAGGGAGGTTACACCAAAGACAATAAAGTGTTGAAATGAATCACGTGTAATTTAGAGCATCTACGTAAACGTAAAATACTGTACTACGTAAACGGAAAATGCTGTACTGAAATGTTTTAAGTGTGAATTGAAAGCGATATAATAACACTATGATTATTAAACATAATGGTGCCCAGGGCAAGGAGGTGATGAAATGAAATGCCATTAGTCAATAAAAGATAAACTAATCAAAATAAAATACAATTTTCTTTATTTAGTTTTGTTTGGTTGTTTTCATGTTTGGTTCCTAAAGATATATGAATACATTTCGAACTTGCATTGAATGTATGAACATTGAATGCATGTTAAATCTATACATTTTCTTGGATAAAATTAGCACAAAGAATTGACACTGAGATTCAAAATAAGCAATGGGATGAATGGACAGAAAGACAAATAGACAGATAGATAGATAGATAGATAGATAGATAGATAGATAGATAGATAGATAGAGAGATAAAGAGAGAGAGAGAGATAGAGAGAGAGAGACAGATGGATAGACAGATAGACGCATAGATTAATAGATAGACAGACAGACAGATAGATGCATCTTGGTGGGTGGATGGATAGATGGATGAATGAATAAATGAATGAATGCATGGTCTGATGTATATATTCTTAAATGGATTTATAAATGGAAAAAATAGACCAAATAGTAAACAGACAGACAGACAACACAGAACAATGGATGGATGGATGGATGGAACAATGAAATGATGAGTGGATGAATGAATCTATGGACAAAGGATGGATGAATCAGATAGACAATCAGATAGCAGAAAAAAAACATTTACAAATAAGTAAAAGGTGTCAGTGGGTCTGTTGTGTGAAACACACACTTGGTAAATTGTTCTTCCAGACAGTGATGTGCTCGTCCGTCCCCCCAGCCGAGTCCCTCACATCTGGGCTTTTTGAAGCCTGCAGAGGCACAAGCTGTGGACACAGTGTTTTAACATTGAAGAATAGTGTGAGGGAGATTGCTCGGTGGGCTCAGCAAATGACCTGTGGTGCTCCTAATGATCTGAAACTTTCTCCTTGCAACTCAGCCACCCACAGAATCACCGGCACTGACAGGCACCAATCCATGACGCTTTAGAATCAATCAACCCTTCAGCCTCGGAAGAGGAGATACCTACGTAGTAGTGCTGTCAAACGATTAAAATTTTTTAACTAGTTAATCGCACTTCCCTGACGAAATTAATCGAGATTAATGGCGATTAAATGACTAAAGCTTGGAATAATGGATAATAAGGTGTAATATTTCAATTTAATGTAAACTCAGCACTAAATATACACTAGATTAAATACTGCAATATAATTTAGTATCATTTTTGTTCAATATGCAATATATTTTCTTAGATTTTTAACCCTCTGAAGTCAAGTCACTCTTTATTCAAGATAAAACACACACAAAAGTCAATTTTGGACTTACATATAAGTGTTATACATCTGTTCTGACGAACAAGTTACGTATTTGCAGTTGAAACATCTAAATAAGGTTGAGTCTCAGTTTTAACAAGTCCATTCAAGAACATTCAAAACACTGTGAGATCGATGAGACAAGCAAGTGTCTGTCATTAAACACTCCGAGCTTCTGATCATAATGAGCCACACCTGAGTGACACTAGTGCGGCTCTCTGGGTCTATTTATTGCATTTTCACCAAACCAAAAGTGAAAAAACTTCAACTGTGATTAATGGCGTTAAAAAAAATACTCGATTAAGCACTTAAAATTATTCTCGTGCGTTAACTAGTTAACTTTGACAGCCCTAGTACGTAGATGTGAAACGTGAAAGGAATGATGCTGGCTTTTTCGTTCAGTACTCTGTATGCCCTGCGGCGCTGGTTGCGAGCATTCACGGCCTGGTGCTTAAGACACGTGGATCTGCTTTTCAAAAGTAAAACAATATGTTCGGCCTCGGCAGTGATGGCGCTAGATGATTTTCTGACACAAAGCGCCGTCACAGCCTCGCCTGCGGAGATAATCTCTGCATGAATGTGTGTGAGCCGGCAGATTTGCACGCTGACATTTACAGTGAATGTGCGGGATAACCTTTGGTGAGCTGAGAAAAACTATTTGAGTTGGCATTCATAAGCATGAGTCAGTCATTTGTCGCTTCGACTTAAAACACTTGGTGTTGCTCGTGAACTTTCGCTTTAAGGCAGAGGTCAACGGCGAGAATCGAGAATGCTGCTCGTCTGGCTTCTTTTTTCACGGAATTGTTTTATGAAAAATGTTCGTGAGAAATGCTGTGCGTGTGGGACAGTGACATTGACCCAGTTTGTTTGTTTTTTAGACCATGATGTCATGACGTTTTTTCTTATTTAGTATATTTTCTTGAGAGCTCTTTAGAGCATTTATTCTTGAAATTCTCATTTCATTTCTGGATGACAGGGATCTGTAGCCAATCTCAGCAACTCATGGCCTGAAGGCGGGACACTTGAAGGTGGGGTTCATTTTTCTTCACCATCATCTTCAACCCCCCACCCCCACACTTTTCTCTCTCTCTCTCTCTCTCTCTCTCTCTCTCTCTCTCTCTCTCTCTCTCTCTCTCTCTCTCTCTGTGTGAAACTCCAACGTGCAAAGAAAAACAAAACGAAAAAAAGTGCAACCGCTAATTCACGTTCACGTGATTATACCATCCAGTACCTGCAGCATTCTGCAGATGGCAATATCACTTCCTCCGTCAACAAAATTGACCACGATACAAAAAGAAATGCTTGTCACGCACAATCACAATGTAACTAGTAACAGTAAGTGTCCATTCAAATGCAGTAGAGTAAAGATACATACACTCATTAACAAATGTAGTCAAGTAGAGAGTAAATTTTATTTTGCTTAAATTATAATGCTTATTTTTTTGATAGTACATGTACAAATTAGGCATAAAATACACAAGTAGCATAGTCCATTTACTCAAGTTCTGTTTACACCACTGTCTTTCTTTTCCCTCTCTCTCTCTCTCTTTCACTCTCTTAACCGCAGTTGTTTATGTTATCAAAGCTCCCATGAGCCTAAAGTGCCATGGTGCTATCTTATTTTCCATCTCTAAGATAGGCAATTTCTCAACAGTCAGATAAAGTTAGAGTGTGTAGCGTGCGTTGTGTGTGCGTGAAAGGAGACTTTGTGTTTTCAGACCAGTATATACTCGTTCTCCCAGTGACAAAGAGCAACTCGGAACATTGGCCAGGATCCAGAGAGAGCCATTAATGTCACAGTTTGCTGAATGAAATTCCACGATGAACCTAAAAAATTCCCAGAATAAAGCAGTAATGTGCCACCTCTAAATGTAAAGCGGCGCTCTACTCTACATAATCTGAACTGAATTTTGCTAATTTGAGGAAGCAAGCAGTGTTTTTTGTCTCTCGCTTCCACTATTTCATCTTTCGCACACACTTCCAAGTAAGCATCAAAAGTCTTTTTTCATTGTGAGCTAAGCTTTGGCTTCAAACTATTGATTTCAAAGCACCTAAGCACGTGGCTATCTGAAAGAGAGCCATTAAACTAGCTTAGATTAATGATGAACAACACCAACATGGGCAAAGTGAGGGGGAAGGAAGCGAGCGGGAAAGCAGGAGCTCTCCTGTTGATACAGCTGAACACATCGCCACGGAAATGACAAATGAAATTGGCTGACATGAAGGAGAGAAAGAAAACGCAACCTTCATTTAGATACGCTCAGATGGATGGTTACTTCACGGAACCACATCTGTGATAACAATTCTACATGCGGAATTCCTTGGATAGATCATCTACATTCCAGACTCTGAAACACACACACACACACACACACACACACACACACACACACAATCTTTCTTTCTTCCTTTTTTTCACCCCTAATTGTAAAAATTGGAGCCAGCCACTTTCCACAACGGATGAAAATGTGAAGAACAGACTCATTTTTGCCATTGCATTTATAGTCGACAAGAAATAGTAATAGGAAAACGAGAGCTGTTAATAAAAATGAGGAAACATATCTGGAGCAGTTGGTGGGTTATATATAGTATTGTTACAGTTCTATCACAAAATCCCACTTAGTGAGAGAGAAAGAGAGAGGGAGGGAGAGGGAGAGAGAGGAAGAGAGAGAAAAAGAGAGAGAGAGCAATAGAGANAGACATGATTGATGAATATTTCATGAAAATGTTTCTTGGTAAAAGGGCCTTCGTTGAGAAGCTTCCCATATATTTTGAAAATTAATTAACATTTTTATAACTTCTACGTCAAATAAACTCAAATCTACATCTGGACAATGACTAAATGCACTGCAACAGCAGCGAGTAGAATACACTGTAGAGCTTGTCTCTTTGTGGTCTGCTCTACCACTCCCTCATCTCTTTCCTTTCCTCCTCTTTCCCTTCCCATTTGACCTTTCCATTGTTCTGTATGCCAGTGGCCCCTGCAGGTCACTTAAGGTCACGACGCAGGTCAGCTGTCTGACCTCTGTGACAGACAGAACAAAAACACCCTCCCCCTTGAAGGATAGCTTTACATACTGTACACATTCCACGCAGGGTTTCATTGTGTTTAAATCCATATTTTACACATCCAAGTGAGAGTTGACCACTCCAGCAAATCTCTGCACGAGTATGTGAAGGACCAGATCGAAAATCACTTCCTCTGCTAAAGTTGAGTAACAATGACATCTAAAGCACATCCTGATAACATACTTCCACCTCCTATTTCCAACACATAGACATCCTCTCCCCCCACCCACCCTAAACCTCGCACCTTTCATCTCATGTCAACAAGATCCGACATGGCCTCACGTGTTTTAATCCAAAAAAGATCCTAGCATCCACAAACGGCATGTCGGAGACTCTGGAGCGCAAAGAAATAGATCTTGCCATTCAGCTGAAACGGAGAATGAAAATCGATTCCTAAAACAGATGTCTAGAGAAAAAAAAATGCAGAGGCGCACAGGCTACGCTTTTACTGAAAAAGCAGAGGCATTTGCGTTGCATAACCGCTGAGTGAATGACTACCAATAATATGGAGGATAATCTGGACTAATCCTCTCTGCCTCTATCTCATGACCAGCGTCTGTGTGTGTGTGTGTGTGTGTGTGTGTGTGTGTGTGTGTGTGTGTNAAAAAAAAAAAAAAAAAAAAAAAAAGTATTTTTTCACTTGATATATGAAATAAACAACAAATGGTTCAGTTGACATATTTGTAACGCCTACTATACTTCGTTTCATTACATTTCAACCGGTCCTAATATATTAATAACTCTAATGCGACACTGGTAATCTGGACCTGGTAGAACTTCATCACACACAGACCTCCACAACACTGCCCATCATACAAGCAGGCATCACGTGACCAGGGGCAGTGGTCCTCTAGTGGTGTTCACATTAGGCTCAGGAGCAAGGAGGCTTAGTAACATACAGTGAGTATTGTGGACAGTGCCATTGTGTAGCAATGATAGGACTGAATAGTATGACAAGCCATGTTGTGGAGGGCTATAGGAGAAGAAGTTCTGTCGCTCACTGATGAAATACAGATTCACCAGCGTCATGTCACAATAACAAAATGAAATTGGTATATGATTTGCTCCATTTTCAGCCAAGACGTTTCTGCAGTGTTTTTAACTAGCTAGTTCGCTAGGTATTAGCCAAACACTGTGATAATTAACAAAATATAGAATAGAATAAAATAGAATACAGTAGAATAGAATTGAATAGAATAGAGTAGAATAGAATGCCTTTATTGTCATTGTATTACAGGGTTACAATGGAATTAGTATTGCTACTTCGTTTGGTGCAAAAAGAAAGACGAGATAACGGTAAAATATATACTGAATAACCAAAATAATTATATAAGTATAACAATTAACTATAATATATTATAAATAGACATGATTTTAAAAACAAGTTTCTGCACAGAACTATTTAGTCTTTCTACACATGCACAAGTTACAACAATTCATAATTTGTGCCTTTTGTGAGAAAGAAAATGGCCTTGATTTTATTAACAAATTGCAACAAACTGTTACAAATCAACTTAAGCGATAAATGACCAAAAGGCAGAATACCAACTTTTCAAGCAAATGGTTTACAGTTTCTGTGCATACATTAAAACACACTATGCAAGTATGATTAAGATGTAAAATTCCAGTGGCATAAGTTCCCGTTCAAATTCGTCTAAACTTATTAAACACATTCAGTTAGTGATGCACTAAAAATTCTGTTGCTCAATGTACGTTTCCCCCTTTCCTTTTCCTCTTTCTTCGGTTCCTTTTCAGGCCTACACAGATGGCCCTATTGACCACTGGCATACTTGACATTCCTGCCTATATTCCAGTGTCTGCTTCCTCTGGCTAGTGGCCAGGTTCTTTTTTCCCCCCTTTTCCTTTATTTCTGTCTGGAGTTGTTATGTTCTGTTCTTTCAAATAAGCATCTTACAGCACCAAGCACAGCCTGGTATACACTGTAATCACAGCATAGCTACTCTCTTAACACACACACACACACACACACACACACACACACACAGAGAACAGGAAAAGCAACCACCCACACTTCTCTGTTTCTTGACAGACAAACCACTTAGATTCATTTATGGGATTTGCACATTGTGTTACATAATTCTGGGAATATTGCCATGTGAACAGTTATAGAATTGAACAATTCCATATGTTTAAAGCTAATGTAGTAGCACATTTATAGAAACGCACTACGCAAAAGACTTGGCGTTTACACACGACTTAAGTCTATTTAGTCTTAAACCTTTAAAAATGGGAAACGAAACCCTGAATCACGTCCTTTGCTCAAATGGCTCTTTGCGTTGAACTGCTGCCAGTGATGTCTATAGGTGAGATGTGTGTTTAAGGACAAGACATTTGTATTCCTGACATGACTTGCAGCAACAATGTGAGAGTACAGTGTGAAATTTCCAGAGGCTTTCGCTGCTTCCACAGTCAAAGAGGAACAAAGCTGCTCTGTTTTCCTACCAGAAACCTGGCACCAAAAAACAGTCATGTTTGCTATAGGAAAATCCCATGTTCATCAAAGCGAACGTGTTAAAATCCTCTGCTGCGGCCTTTAACTCCAGAGGGATCACGAGATATCAAGGAGTACAGAAGGGAAAAATAAGGACGGCGTGTGAACATTCCCAAAAAGATGATCCGCTGCTTTTAAAAAACAGCCGGCAGGGAAGTCGATCTTCAGAGTCTTTTCAGATACTTTTCGCTGAATGTAGCATAAATATTTATCGCTGCATCAAAACAACATCGCATCATTCATGCTTGTCGGGCATAAAGCCTGGAATGACATTACGACATCCATCCTGCTTCTGCATTCCCATTTCTGGGTCACGGGGAGCTGGAGCCAATCACAGCATCTTTGGGCCTGAGGGCGGGACACACACCTAATGGCCAACCAATCACAGAGCAAGACACATACATTCACGCTCTCACATGCTAATTATTCCAGATTAATTGTCTCGCATGTTTGATTGAACGTTTTTAGATATAGGAGGAATGTTCCGGAACTCAAAACCGGGAATGTTTCAGGATGTCGAATGCCAGACACATGTCCTACTCTACACATTTCTACACTGACCTGCAGAGATGTAAAGAGTAGTGGAACACCATACTAGAGTAAAAGGGTTGATACGTTACTGTAAAAATGACTCCATACAAGTCATCAATTTCATGAAGAGTTGAGTAAAAGTCTTAAGTGTTTTCTTTGTACTGATTGTAAGCTTAAAAAACACCAAGACTTGTGTTTATGAGGTTTTAGAATACTGTTTTAGAAACTATTTATGAGGTTTTATAAAACTGTACTGTATATCCTATCCTATATGTAGAAATGAAGATTAACTCCTCAATGTTTCAAAATGGCAGAACAAACAAGATTTAAAAAAAAAGAAGAAAAAATCAGTTTCAGTCAAAATCAAATGTGCAAAAAAAGTGCAACTGCTAATTCATGTCACATGATTTAGCTGATAAATAGCATCTATTACATTCAGCATCCGGCAGATGGAAATATCGCCTTATAAATAAATAAGTCCATCCAATAAATCACCGCTTTAAAAATAAAATGCAGAATTGTCGCGCACAATCACAATGTAACAACTATTGGTAAGTATCTATTCAAATGTAGTGGAGTAAAGAGACAGTTACATTAGTGGACA
>SOMO01000706.1:26895-37663 GCA_028128575.1 Paedocypris carbunculus
TTGTCTGAATGTTTCACTTAAAGCTGTTTGTCTGAAGTCATGACATTTGAATGTCTCTTTCTGTCCAGCGGGAGAATGAAACGGGGAAAGTGCCGAGATCAGCCCAGCACAAAAGCAGCGACATGGACAAGTACAGCGACTACAGCGAGGACGCGTACGACTACGACGAAGACGAGGAAGATTTTTCCGAAGAGCTCTCCAAGTACAAACACGCAAAAGAGTCCAGCAGTCATGGCAAATCTAGACCCAAAGACCAGGCCAAGAAGCCGGGCATGATGGGACAGCACAAGCAGCCACTGCACGGTGCGGCTCTCGGCTCCTCGCCTCAGACCTTTACAAATNAAAAAACCACTGCAGAACAAAATGCAGAACATCTGCCGTGACAATTACCGTACAATAACGGTTCTGCATAAATCACGATGATTTCATTTTTCCACGCTTACTGATGCTGATGTGATGCTTTTCTCTTCCGCAGGACCCTAAAGCTCATCCGCCCTTCCAGAAGAAGCGGCCCATCATGAGTGCGGAGTTCATCAGCCAGCACACGGTCGAGCACAACGGACGCCACATCTGCAAATACTTCATCGAGGGACGATGCATCAAGGTACGTCACGTTTGCCCAATCCTGTGATCCGCTGTCAGCTGAAACATCACCGTTCACTTACAGGGAAACCAGTGCAAGTTCGAACACGACAACGTGAAGCCGGAGAAGAAGAAGGAGCTGTGCAAGTTTTATGTCCAGGGCTACTGCACCAAAGGAGAGAGCTGCATATACATGCACAATATCCTTTACACTTAAGTTCAAGTTCTGAGCATTTGTAAGGCGCTTTTCACAGTTTTAACTGTCTCAACGTGCGAATATGTAAGAGGATTGTTGCTTTTTATTCATTTGTAGTTGGTGTTAAGACAATTACTATGACAATGACCACTCGTCCACGGGAAGGGTTCTGCTCGCTGTGTTGTGTTTCGGTGTCACGTCGACCTTGACTTTAAAGTGCACATGAGTATCCCTGCAAGTTTTTCCACACCGGAGCCAAGTGCTATCAAGGAGACAACTGCAAGTTCTCCCATGATCCTCTGACTGACGTCACCAAGGAGCTTTTGGACAAGGTAGAAACTCTGTTTAGTCATTACGACTCACCGATTCGCCAGCTTGCTATTTGGCTGGAATCCATTTTGTTTTTGTGCGATTTCTATTTATTTATTTATTTTTGTGCAATTTTTGGCTTATATGCAAAAAATGTAACATTTAGTTTTTGATGTCGATTGAATCTCAGGCTAATGAAGAAGAAAATATATATTTCTGTTTTCATTAACTGTTCATTAACACATTCGAAAAGTAGATGCCGAAATTTCGAAAAAAATATTTTTGTACATTTGCATTTTCACAATTCGGATTGTGTTCTGATTTTCTTTCGTCTTTTTGATACCAAACTAGCTTCATATGATACTATAGATGGAGTCTTGTTATCAATATTCTGTTAAAACGTTAAAAAAATAGTAAAGTATCTGATTAGACGATAATTAAAAGAATTCTTTGGACCAATTTGTGCTGAAAGAAAAACACTGGCCAGCGATTTTAATACATTTAAATATATTTATGAATCCCAGTATATTGTGTAGAAGAATTAAACAAGTGCATTTATCACTACTGAGTGTTATACACACACACACACACACACACTAAAGAAACACAAGTGAAATGTATTGATTTACATTTTCACAACACTTTATTCCTGACTGTCAAAAGGAAACCAAAAGGCCCTGCAATTGCTACGTGCAGCTATACATTAGCATTTGTGTTTTCAGATCCTAAATGTAGAAGAGGAGCATGTGGATGAAGATGAGCTGGAGCTGGAGAACCTGAGGAAGCAGGGAATCGCCCCTCTGCCCAAACCTCCTCCGGGCGTGGGTCTGCTGCCCACCCCGGGTCCCGGGAGCTCCCCCGACAGTGGCAGGAAGATCCCCTCTCTGTTTGAGATTAAAGTTCAGCCCACGGTGGACCTGGTGCAGAAGATTGCGCTGAGGTATCTCTTCTTGTGGTTCACTCTATTCAGGGCCTTAAATCTAAACGGGCGTTTTGTTGTTACAGGCCCAGTTTTTACAACAGTACGTCTCCCACTGAGGAGATTTCTTCCCCGCCACATCCTTCCTTACCCCCAGCAGGTCCTTTAGGAAGCCCCCCGCTGCCATATACAGGGCCGTCTATGTCCCAGAGTCCTCCAGGTCAACCTCCACCCCAGGGATTCGCCCAGCGCCCTCCTATGCCCCCTCCCGGTCAGCCTCCCTTCCATGGTATGAGCTCACCACCCATCAACCAGAAGGGGGCGCCGTTCCCACCCGTGTCTGACGTCCAGACGAACATGCCTTTCCAGCACATGCCCTCAGAGTTCTTCAAAAGCTTGTTCAGCAGCCAGTCTTTTGTCCACCAGGGTAAGTCCTTCCATCCATGGTTTTATTTGGGAATGTTCTTCAAACGNCCCCTCCCGGTCAGCCTCCCTTCCATGGTATGAGCTCACCACCCATCAACCAGAAGGGGGCGCCGTTCCCACCCGTGTCTGACGTCCAGACGAACATGCCTTTCCAGCACATGCCCTCAGAGTTCTTCAAAAGCTTGTTCAGCAGCCAGTCTTTTGTCCACCAGGGTAAGTCCTTCCATCCATGGTTTTATTTGGGAATGTTCTTCAAACGTCGTCTTCCACACAGATGACGAAGAATCAGACCCGCGAGCGCACGAGAACTCCGAGGCCAGTGGGATGCAGGACCTTCTCCCAGCTGTACAGAAAGTTCTGCTTTTGCATCTGAACCAGAGCAAGCAAGAGTCGGATCCTCACAAAGAGCCTCGTGGAGCTGCTCCAGCCAGCCGAGAGAGAGGTCAGCCAGCTTTCTGCCCTATTCACCTCACTGAATTATCATTATATATCTTATAATTATATATATAATTATAATTAAATAGCATGCTGCATTTTTTTAAATTCACATGTTCATTAATTTGAAAACATCTGCATCAAAAAACACAATTAATTTTGAGGTTGTACATTGCTTACTCCATATAAACTAATCAGTTGCTTATTACAATAACATACATTATACATATATGACATATACAATATATATAAACAATGTATAATATTAGTAATACAATTTGTATATACAATTAGATGATATTACTGTATTAAACTATCATATCCATATCAAAAACGAAGTAAAATGTTGTGTTTTTTTGTATGTCTAACATATCATGGGTTATAATAGATCAAGATAGTTAATATTTTTAGTATGCAGATTCCATGTAAACCCTATCAAAAAAACAAATGTATTAACAGTTATATTTAGTGTGTGGGAAAGAGATGTAAAATACAAATGATTACACACAGTACTATAAGTTTTATAAATATTTTTTTCTCAAACCAAACAAAGTGTTTGTTATTTGCTTTTATTGGTGACCATCAATTAATAGTGCAATATGACTTCTGTTTAAGATGAAAGTCATAATTGGTACTCCAGTGATGAGGAGGAGGGCAGCAGCGTCGCAGCCATTCTCAACTCGCTCAAAAAACAGAACAATAGGCTGAAAAACCAGCCTGGCATGACGCCATTAGCCTCAAACGACCCCAGACTACAGAAGGACCGGACGCTGCCCGGGGACCCCCGTGTCAAACCGGACCTTCGCCAACGGCCCTCCGACCCCAGGAGAGACAGCGGAGATGGTGCCAGAGACCCCCGCAAGATGAAGCCATTAGAGTCAAGCCCCTCGACTCATCCAGCAAACCCCTCCATGTCCCACAAGCCCTCCAACGGAGAAGATGAGGACGAGAGTGAGCGGGAGCTGAGGGAGCGAGCTGCCTCCATCCCTCTAGAGCCCAGCCCGGGGGCTCTGTTGCGAGACCCACGCTGCCAGATCAAGCCGTTCAGCCACATCCGGGTTGACATCCTCCTCCAGCGTCCGGCCTTTGCTCAGACTGTGGTGTGGTCTGCAGAAGACCTCATCCCCCTGCTGATCCCCAAACAGGAGCACTCTATAAACCTCCCGCTGCCACCTTTAATCGCCGATGCTCAGCTGAACCGAAACTTCTGTTCGCCTCCTGAGCAGCAGCCCTCGGCCACGCCATGTCCCCCGGACCCTCGTCTGGCCGCTGCTAGGTTTAAAGAAGGCATAGGGCGGCTTGGCAGCCCCCCCGGGAGGACTTCGGATCCTCGACATCACATCGACAGACCGATGGACCCTCGGGCTCATAAGGACCCCAGAATCAGCCGCTCGGGCAGTCTGGACTCTAAACTGCCTGTTGTGAAGGAGACCCCAGCAGGTGGAGGGTCCGGCGACCCACGGCTACAGCGTTCTGCTTCCTCAAACCAGCCTTCAGCCGTCACTAGGTCAGAGTCTGAAAAGTTGCCCCCCTACGCCCCACGCTTGGCTTCCTCCATGGGTGCGGGGCTTGAGAGTCCCACCACTCTACTCGGAGGCATTAGCTTGTACGATCCGCGCAATCGCACTCTACTCTCCCCCAAACGAGACACCGAAGAGCCGCACAAAAGGTCCTTGAGGGCGTCTCCGAAGCTTCCTCCTCACCCAACACTCCAGACCTCACCAGCACGAGGAGCGGACAAAGAGCAGGACGAGGACCTGCCGTCAAGTCCTCCCGTGACTCTCATGATGCCACCGTCGCCCTGCTCACCGGTTCGAGCGGCCGCGCCCGCCATGCACAACCTGCCCATCCAGGCGCTAGCAGGACTTATTCGACCCGCGTACTCTGATCCACGCCAGAACAAACCTGTGGGCCCGGCCAGTGTGACTCCTCAAGAGGACGAAGAGGACAAGGACAAGAAGGCCCGGCCCTTAAGGGATGTGTTTAAGGCCTTCGACCCCACAGCCTCGCCGTTTTTTCAGTGAACTGATTGGAAAATATCGGTTTCCTGCATTTTTTTGTATTTATTTCGAATTGTTTGGTCCATCAATTCGTTCCCAAATGCCGCGACTCTTTTCTTCCAAGCGCATCCATAGACTCGTGGCTAGCTATGCTAGTGACTTGACATGCTAAAGTACATTGGATTTTACCTTCACTGCAGATCGAAAATGTAAAATATTTTTTATCTTTCTAGGCATCTGTCAAATATGTGCATATGTAATACGTGTGACTTGCTATTCTCTTGCTATAGGAGGGTTAAGAGGAAGCTCCACTTAAAGTTACACATTTGTAGTGCTGGGTAATGCTTATCTTCTGTATTCACAGTATTCAAACAGATACTCTATATAAAATACTGTAATATAGCAAAGTATATGTCTCCTTGATCTTGTTGTGTTCTTTTCATTGTTGATACATTTGTGGTTCTTGTGCTTTGTGTTTTCTATATGAGAAGCATTTTTAAAACTTTATTTTTTACACTGAGGCGTCTTTTTTTACGTTTGTTGTTTTTCTGCATAGATGAACATTGTATTTGTTTTTTTTTTCCGCTGAATACTGTATTGCTTTGTTTTGTTTTAAAGCTCAGAATGAAATGGCAGTTATGTAAAATGTCACGGTTTCTATTAAACTGGATGCTGATGAAATGTAATAAAATCAAAAAATGTACTTTTATTGTCCTTTATCCTAGTCATTTCGTATTAAAGTCATGACTCTGAGGGGAGTTAGTCCAACAGTTTGCTGAACAGGAAACAAAGTAAAAAACGTGATTCAATCTTCCATCACTAAATTGTGATAACAGAAAATTTTCAAGTAGAGATTAGGTAATTAAATATTTATAATTGCATATTTTAAATTGTTTTTTCAAGAAATTCTGCAAGATTGCTACAACATTTTCCCGATTTTGCAACAACGCTATCAGGGACTGACAAATCATGCACTCTGAAGATCCATAAATTCTGGTTTCAAGGCCCTTTCAGTATCATCAATAACTGAAGTGAAAGAGACAGTAGAAGAACCCAAAATCCATCAAATCTCCATCATCATTCATGCACAAGAATCAGACAGTTATTCGCTTTGTGTCCCACTTGTTTAGACTTTAATGCATCTAGATGTCATTTGTAACCCTCTAAGACATTGATGGGTGGTGCGAGGCTTGGCGTGCCCGGATGCTTGGAGGTTTTTCGTAGGCCCAAGTCATCAGTGTCAGGGTTGAGCTGTTCCTGAGCTCGGTGGATTAGAAGACTCTCTTTCCACTGGAAGCAGAAGGCTGCAGCCTTGGCAGCTTCAGAATTGGGCTCAGGCTGTTTCAATCCCTGTAAATCCAGAGAATGACTTGGTTGAGAGGAACCAGATCTTCACGTTGGTATGTGGTTTAGAAAGAAGAACTTACTTGGAGTATATTTTTCAGCTTTACTCACCCTGATGCAAGCAGTTTCTGCTGCTCGAACCCCCTGAATGACTGTCTGGAGTAGATTTTGTGCGTTCTTCACCAGGATCTCGTCTGAAGACTTGCACCCAGGAGTCACTGCATTGACACTAGACAGACACCATGCACCCCTCGGGTCACATGTTTAAACATTTTAGTAGACAAATGAACAACGTGTGATATTGTCAGTGATGTTTGTTGAAGAGACCTGGGGTTGGATGGATTCTTCACGAGACTGGTTCCTACCTAGAGATGATGGTCAGTTGGTTGGAAATGGTGAGAATCTGCTCGGCTATGACGCACAGTTCCTCAGTGCAGTGCTTGTCCAAACAGTGGTCTGCAATAACTCGAACAAACTGGGTGATTGACTGGCCATTGGAGATGAGATCTTTAGCAGAGGTCACAAACGCATCTTTGCTCTAGAAAAAATGTATGAAGTTGTACCGTAAAAGTCTCTCAACTGCCGAAACTCTGCCTCTTACCTGGATTGGTCCCTTCTTCTTTAGGTATTGAGACATTTGATAGAGTTTATCTGCCATTTCTTTGGTCACCTGGACAATCTGGTTACCCTGGTCATCCCACTTCTCTGTCTCCCGTTTGAGAAAGAGAGAAGTGTATGATTGAGTTGTGTCTACCAAAGTGTAGACACTACTTCTGGTGCTCCACTGAGATGTCATTTCCTGCCATACAGCAAAGACTTTGTTAGAACAGATTATAACGCCACATAAAGCATCAACAATTTCATTACCTTCTTTGGCTTTTGATCAGGCACATCTTGGACATTGAAAACCAATTGACTCACAAGAGAACTGCATTCTTTGGGACTCGGTTGAGGAACTTCTTTCATTGATTTTGTTGGGAGTGTTTTTGTTGTCTGAGGTCCGACAATATCCCATGACTCTTTTCCTTGCAAGCAAAGTTTGATGTTCTTCTTAGTGACCTGAAGAACTCCTTCTACTTGATCTAGTTCTTCCACAAGGTAATGTGCCTTTGCTGCCCAGCACTGCGACTGAATGTCAAGACTTAGAGAGTCACCAAGAGTTTGAGTTTCAGCTATCATTCTGGCTCTACTCATGATTTCTGACATTTGGAACATCAAGTGGTCATTGATGAATCTCAGCTTGGACCTTTCCTTTGGATCCCTGACAAAGCCTAAACAGTTTTGTATGGAATCTGTGGCTGTTTTAACATTCTGCATGAGACATTCTGCTGCACTTTCAAACTTGGCAAGACAATCTTGCGTGTTGATAGCTTTCAATTTAGCCGACCATGCCAGAGTAAGTGTGCTTTGAATTGCAGTCACATAATCCTGGTTAATTTTACTTAGAAAATGAGAGAGTGCTTTCATTTTAGCTTGAAGTTGCCTCTGAAGAAACTCGGACTTTGCCAGCATCAGGACACTAGAGATAGATGTAGAACTGATGTCTTCAGCGGCCTGGAGATACAAGTCAGTGAGTGTCTTCACTTCTTCTTTAAGGTCATTCATCAGTTTCACTTTATAGCTGTCTCGGCAGTTTAAACAACACAGTCTTGCAGCTTCTTGAATGCGCAGGGAGTTCTCAGAAATCACAGTCAACCACTTTTTAGGTGTCAGTTGAGGTGTAATCCGCTGCCCCTTGGCATCTGTTGTGGTAGTTCCTAAAATCTTGTCTAGTGAGTTTAGTACCACTTGGACAGACAATGCCCAAAGAATGCAGAGACTGTCTAGCTCATCTCGTTGAGTTGGTCTTGCACTAACTAGGTCCATCAGACTCTTAGTGTTATTCTGAGCTTTTTGAAGCTTACTCTGTAAAGATGTGATGCTTTCATGGCACTCTCCAATCACGTTTATTTCCACGGATGACAGGAATCTCACTGCATCTGCGCATAAACACATGGACTCTGTGAGGTCTTGCCCGACAGACTCCATCACACCTGGTAGACAATTTAGAAACATAGCCGAAACAGCATGATACCACTTCCCACACAGAGGCAGCAGTATTTTACGGGCGTCATTGATGACTTCCGAAAATTGAGTACCGTGTTTATAAATGCTGTCCGTACTCATTCCTGAGCTCATGGCTGTTTCTTGTGCTGTCTGGACCAGCAAAGGCGTCAAAGACACCAGTTTTGACCTCAGGATTTCCACTTCATTGTTTCCAGATGTGTCGATGATACTGGCGACCTCTCTTGTAGCTTGGACGTAACTGTTTGAGAGTCCTAGTAAGCCGGAGCAAGCAAGGTTGAGAGCCTCTACATCTCTTCCTTTAGTCATGCCAAGAACTTCAATCAAGACGGGCAATAAATCAGCATTATGGGGCTCTTCAACAGGTTTGGTTTCCACAACAGGTGCAGTCCAACGTTCCTCAGTCTTTGAAACTTGAAGACCCCAGAGCTGTGGAACCATGGGAATCTCCAAGTCTTCTGTGAGGATATATTGCTCTTCATCACCAATGGAAGGAGCCACTGAAACCTCAGATCCTGTTTTATCTCCCGGTGATGAAATTGTCAATACTGAAACTGGAATGGCAGCCTGACGTGCTCCTTCCCTCAGGGGGCTAAGCAGATGTGGATGCTCCAGACCATCAAGCCCTTTACGTAAAATGTCAAAGTGATCCATAGCTGTGGCTAGATTATCGGACAGCATTGAGAAAGCTTCCTTACTAAGGCTGGTGGTTGAGTAAATATCACTAACACAGGTTGTTAGCTCGGCGGCAGAAGCCTCTGCTTGTTTTACGAGAACCAGTAGCCCATTACGGTAAATGGGATTGTCACTTTTACTGACATGTTTTTTCACAAATTGAATCACAAGACTCATGTGCCTTAAAAGCAAGCATGATTGTCTCCTCAGAAACTGTGAATCGTTCTCTCGATGTGCCTCAACGCAACCCATCCAGTTGCTCTCCATCTCTTGTATTGTAAGAGAGACAAAGTCCTTAACATTGATTATGCTACTACAAGCGTGCAGGAGCTGCTCCATCTCTTCTCTCCATCTTTCACACATCTCTTTCAGTTGCTGAAGTGTTTTACTGCGTTGCTCCCCGTCTTTCTCAAGTTCTGGGAGAAGAGCCGCAATTGCTTGTTTTATCCGCACGACACACACCCTTGAGTTCTCAACGCAGTCAAGACTCTTTTGATCACACGCTAACGCCGAGATGAATCCAGCCACCTCAGATGTTTTATCAGCGTGAGCTAGGAAGTCTTTTACTTGCACCTGAAGGGTTTTTATATCCAAACCAATTGTACCGCGTTCCTCTGGAGACAATAAAGACAACGTGTGCTCTACCTGAGAAGCTGAACTGGTGATAAACACCTCCATTAAAAGAAACAGTGTTGCCTTTGTCACCACCTCATTAAGTTTGTGAATTTGTCTCAACAAGGAAGCACAAGTGTTTGCAAGGTGTTGATCAGACCCGTGATGGTCCTTCCCACACACTAGGTGTTGAGACAAGTCTGACCAAAGTTGAAGGACCAACTTGGAGTTTGTAGCAACTTCAAACTGACTCTCCCTTCGAGAGGTGTTGGCAACTATCATACTGTGGAACACCAGATCTCGAAGAATTACGTCCAAAGCTCCGTCTCTAACAGAAGCAGGTGTAGAAAGCAACTGCACTACCTGCTTCTTTGTTTCCGTGTAGTGTCCACATGTACCAGAGCTTCCAGGTTCACAGTTGCTTGTGAGTGTGGTTTTGATTTCGTTTATTGTCTGGTTAACCTGCTTTAATATGTACCTCTTTGCACCATGGGCTTCCTCGCTGTGTGGGTGCTTGATAGTGGTGTACATGGCTGTGTGGAGCATGGATACGCATTTTTTGAGGGTTTCCAGAGAGGCTTTCAAACTTGACTGCTGCTTGCGGTCACGCAGCTCCTGAATCCGTTCCACCACCAAACGGTGAAGAAGCAGCATCGCCTTGGAGTAAACCTGAAAGGCTTTTAACAAGGACAACATGTCTGCCGCAGCCTCTACTTGAGAAAGACATTCCAAGAGCCAGTCAGCAGATGCTGTGATCTTTCGTATGGTTGCATTGTCTTCTACTAGAAGGATCTGAAAGGGCAGAGAAGAATGGACTGATTTTTGGGTTCCTCACTGGTGAAAAGTCATTACACCTAAACAGCTCCAACTTCNTGTCAAATATGTGCATATGTAATACGTGTGACTTGCTATTCTCTTGCTATAGGGGGGTTAAGAGGAAGCTCCACTTAAAGTTACACATTTGTAGTGCTGGGTAATGCTTATCTTCTGTATTCACAGTATTCAAACAGCAACTCTATATAAAATACTGTAATATAGCAAAGTATATGTCTCCTTGATCTTGTTGTGTTCTTTTCATTGTTGATACATTTGTGGTTCTTGTGCTTTGTGTTTTCTATATGAGAAGCATTTTTAAAACTTTATTTTTTACACTGAGGCGTCTTTTTTTACGTTTGTTGTTTTTCTGCATAGATGAACATTGTATTT
>SOMO01000709.1:7986-19559 GCA_028128575.1 Paedocypris carbunculus
AAAAGTTTTTTTTTTTACCATTAAGTCTTTACATATTTGTTCAAACTGTCTCTCATCAGTGAAGTAGTAATACATTTCCACTCCTCTGTTGTGTTTGGTGAGCTTGAAGAACAGTTTGATATCCTCCACTGGGTATTCAACATCTGGTATGTCACTGTCACTCTCAGCATCACTTCTCCTCCTGCTGCTCTTCTTCTCTGGAGTCTGATGCTCCACCTTCTTCTTCTCTGGAGTCTGATGCTCCACCTTCCTCGTCACTGGAGTCCCACTGCAGGACGGTTCCTCTGAGGGTTTCTGGTGTTTCTTCTTCCTCTTGGCTGGGACCTTCTTAATGACAACTCTTTCTCAGCCACAAGTTCCACCACCATCTCCATCTGCTCGCCAATGACTTCACTGTTGGTTACTGGTTTAGCTCTGGTCTCCTCCTGTTCAACCAGCTCCTCCACCGCCTCCTTCCCCTCCGTTGCAGACTCACCACTGGGTTCAGCTGGTGTGACGTTGCTCTTCTCTGTTTTTTGTTTGTTCTGTGGACACTTACAGACCAGATGAGACGTTTCTCCACATCGGAAGCATCTCATCTTCCACGTTGACACAAACACATTGTAGTCGATGTCGTCCAGTTTGAAGTTCAGCGTCATCCCCAGCTTTCCATTGTTCGGCACAATCATGTGGACGGACTGGCCGTACAACACAACGTGCTTGACGTGCGCCAGGCTGCCGCTGATGGGGATGTTCTCGAAAGGAGACACAACCTCCCCGTAGCACGACTGTGTCCGCATTAGAACCGCGTTGCTCAGGTACGGCGAAGGGTTAGACACGATTACTCTCTTAGCAGGAGTAACAGACCTGTTTATGACATTCCCCCTCTTCACCAGATTTTCGGCTTTCGCCAAAACCCACAGTCGCCTTACTCAACGCTCAGGTGACAGACGACATCGCCAAGCACCAACACAAAATCCTTCACCTCGTGACGCCGCGTCAGTTGTGACAAACTTTCCATGGGCTAATGGGACATTTTCTGACCGCAGTCAGTTTTCCCACAAAACAGGTGAAGAAAAGAACAACGTTTAAAGGGAGAGAGAGTGTCTCTTTCTGTTGTAATACTTTCTCAGTGGTGTCAGAAGGTACTGACGCTCTAATTTTAAAGTGCGGAGTGCCACAAGCCTCAGTGCTAGGCCCTCTTCTGTTGTCATTTTCTATGCTTCAACTTGAATGTTTTCATTCACAGATACTGTATGCTGATGACACAGCTAACAAAACACATGCCTGACTAACTTACCGCTTGAGTCAAATACGAACCATGCTTTCCAGAAATGTCCCGCTTCAGATTAAGTGTGAAGGTTTTGGTTTTGGCTCGGGCTGAGGTTCGTGTGAAGCTTTGCTGTTCTGAGGGCGTGTTCTTCTGATTGTGACTAGTGTGTTTTAGGAGAAAGGTCAAGCCATAATATATCGAAAAAAATTGTTATCGCTATAAAAGGATGCGCAATACACATATCGCAAAAAGTTAAAAATATCGCAAAGTTAATTGACCTAGCGGATCAATGCAAAAGTGATTTATTTGCAATAAACAAACATGGCTGGATAAGTTTAAAAAATATCCGACATAAAACTGTTTTGTGTTATTTATTTTATTTAAAAAAAGACAAGAACATATTTCATTTAAAATATGTTAATTTTAAGACAGTCTTGGTGATTGTACGGTCATAAGGCCTGAACACTTTGTTTAATATTTTGCATAATTTTTCAGTATTTAAAAGTCTTAATGTTTGGCTCCTACTGGACAGTTTCTAGCCCAAATTAAGCTAAATTTGATTAAAAACATATTGCCTGTTTATTTTAGTATCATTTTAGTCATCAGTAGTTTTACTCTTTAGATAGTTTTGTTTTTTTTTATATGGGAATGTTATATCGCAAGCAATATCGTTATCGCAATATTCAACAGCAATATTACATATCGCATATTTTTTATAACACCAGCCCTAACTAGTCACTAACTCACTCACTAGTCTCCGCTCCTGTCACTCACTCTGTCATACATCTCGCATCACTCATCAGAGTTCACACTTGCCCACCCTCCCTCACACTGTCTAAATGAAACATCTGGAGTGAACATACATGGGTGATGACTTTTTTAGTTTTGTTCTATTTTTGCTTTATTTGCTTGAAATGTGTTACATTATTCAGAAAGCAGCGGCTTCAATGATTCATGGACTGCGAAGCTTTAAGCACCGTCACAGATCACACTGTTGAGAGTCTGAGATTGTATGTGTGTGTGTGTTTCAGGTCATGAGCGCACGTGCTGCTTGATCAGCAGACACACACCAGCCAATCAGAGGATGGCCAGAGGTCAAATGACCTGTAGAACACGGACCAATAAGCTGCTGCTTCTGATCCTGATGCTCCAGCTGTCACACGCACAGAGTGAGTGTGTGTGTGTGTGTGTGTGTGTGTGTGTGTGTGTGTGTGTGTGTGCAAAATCTGCCAAGAGATTTACATGTAAGTTTGATACTGATTACTCCCTCTCTCTCTCTCTCTCTTTCTCTCCCTCTCTCTCTTTCTCTCTTTCTCTCCCTCTCTCTCTCTCTCTCTCTCTCTCTCTCNACTCACACACACACACACACACACACACACACACACACACACACACACACACACACACACACACACACACATATATACGTTTGCAGATATAGCAATACAACTTTTGACATTTTACCTTTTTTCCTACTCTAGTTCTGATCGTCACAACTAAAGACAGAGGTGTATCTCTTACTGTAACAGTAACACACACTCACTGTATCTACAAACTAAAATCTTAGTGTGACCCTCAAACAGACTTCAGAGTTCAGGAGCCCAGACAAAGTCCCCACAAGTGACCACAGCACACACTTTAGAATCAAAGCCTAGAGTTTCAGGCCAATGGTGAAATGAATGTTGGGACAGTCACACACACGCACACACACAGACACTCTCCCTGACGCACACTGTGTTCTTGTTCTCTGCTCTTGCGTGCTGTGTGTGTAGGTGATTGAGTTTGAGGACGGGTCGGGGTCAGTGTTGCGTGTGCAGCCGCTGCGGACACCGCGTGATGAAGCCGTGTACGAGTGTGTGGCGTCTAATGATGCGGGAGAGATCAGCGCCTCCACGCGCCTCACTGTGCTCCGCGGTAACACTTCACACCTTAATGTGTTCACCCTCTACTGGACGCACACAATAAGGACTGATTTAACTCATGTGCAATAACAACTACTGCGAGAATGTGCAAAATGCGTGCAATCATGTTATTTATGTTCCATAGCACGTATAATTTTTTTAGTTCAATATTTATGCTAATACTCTGTGCATGTTTTGTTCTATTTTTGATTTTTTTTTTATTTTATAACAAGAGGGATCAAAATATGGAGTCAGACCACATTTAATTCCTTGATCCTGATTCTGATTTATGTGTCACACAGCACAGCACATTTAAAGCGTTACACACGTGTGTGTTTTTCAGAGGACCAGCTTCCCGCAGGGTTTCCCTCCATCGACATGGGCCCTCAGCTGAAGGTGGTGGAGCGTTCTCGCACAGCCACCATGCTGTGTGCTGCCAGTGGGGTCCCGGACCCCGAGATCAGCTGGTTCAAAGACTTCTTGCCCATTGATACGCACACGCACGGACGCATCAAACAGCTGCGCTCAGGTGTGTGTGTGACGAAGAAAGAGACAGTATTGTCTGTGTGAGTGTGTATGTGAGTAAGAGGGAGAGTGTGTGAGTGTGTGTGTGTGTGTGTGTGTGTGTGTGTGTGTGTGTGTGTGACTGAGTTTGCCAGTGTGGCCATGTGTCTAAACTGCTCTGCAATTAACTGTCAGTGACAGACAAACAAACACACACACACACACACACACACACACACACACACACACACACACAGAGCTGTGGGCAGTATTAAGTCGTGGTGCCGGGGGCATGTGGGGGTCCGTGTCTGGACGAAGGACACTCAGCTGTAGAACCCACCAGACCGATCGGGATTAGAACCTGTAACACCTGGTGACAGATCCAGCTCCCGACCGCTGTATGTGTGTGTGTGTGTGATATTTTGAGAGAGATAGAGTGTGTCAGAGAGTGATTGTGTGTGTGTAATTGAGTGAATATCTGTTTTCATCTTCTTTCCAAACATGACGCACACACACTCTAACATTCTCTCTGTTTGTGAAAAGCTAAAGTGACAAATGTGCTGTTTCTCTCTCTGTTTTAATCTACAGAGTCGTTTGGTAAGTGTGTTGTTCTAAGACACAAGCACACACACACACACACACACACGCGCACACACACACACACACACACACACACACACACACACACACACACACACAGCAGTTGTGTAGACAATCCTCCCTCACCTGAGCGCTGCTCCTCTAACACCAGTTCTCCCTTTCACTCTCCTCACTCACTCAAACAAACACTGATTCTCTCTGACAACTATTCACTCACTCACTGATTAACTTTCACACACTGATTTCATCAATCACTCACCCTCTCACACAGATTCACTCTCTCACTCTTCTCTCCTTGGTCTCTCCTTTGCTTACACTACTAGTTTCTGTCTCTCAGTTTTCTCACTCAGCCTCACTCACTGATTCATTCATTCTGTCTCACTGATTCTCTCTCTGTCACTTTAGCCCTCAGCACTTCTGCATTATTTCCCCCACTCAAAGTCTTTTCTTTTCACTCAGTACAGTATGTTGGTTTTATTTTCTCAATTATAATAGTTCAGCATAGATCAGCATCTTCAGTATAGATTAGAATAGATCAGTTTTGGTCATTGTAAATTAATTTGATCTTTTGTTAGGTATAGATATGTGTAGTATAGGTACGTATATTCAACATAATTAGGTGTAGATTAACAGTGTTCAGTAATTATCAGTATAGATTTGGTGATATAGATTTAGTTGTGTAGTTTGATAAAGTTGGGTCAGGTTTAGTATAGATCAAAGTAAAGTATAGACCAAATTAGTATAGTTTAAAGTTTAATGTAGTCTACACTATAAAATAGTCTGGTATAAATCAGTCTAGAACTATTTTAGTATAGATCAGAATAATTCTATGCAGTTCAGGGATGATAACTACTGATCAGTATAGCCCAGTACAGATCGGCATAGGTCAGTATAGGTCAGGACAGCTCATTATATTTCAATACAACTTAGTAATATTCAGCACGATTAATTATAAATCAACATAGTTTGGTACGTTTTGTTCTATGATTGTATAGTTTAGTAAAACTGAGGAACGTGAAGTATAATTTAGTGAAGATGGGTATAGATTGGTTCAGGTTGTATGGATCAGTACACTTTGCTATACATTTTGGCTGTAGTTCAGTTTAGTTCATATAGATGAGTGTAGATTGTATACCGAAAGTTCAATATAGTCTAGTGGAGATCAGTATATTTGAGTATACTTCAGTGATGATTAGTAAAGTTTGCCGTTGATCAACATAGAATAATTTAGTCCAGAGAGATCAGTATAGGTCAGTAGAAGTTAGTACAGATCGGTATGTTTCAGTATCAGTATCTGGTTTGTGTAATAAGAAGAGTGGCTAGTATAGTGCAGTATGCAACAAGCATAGATTAGTCTATTTTGATACAATTCAGTATGTTCAGTACAATATAGATAACTGTAGATTAGTGTAGGTGACTAACCTTCAGTAAATGGCATTTTATTTCAGAATATGTCATTACTATTAGATTACTGTTACTATTAAACAGGATAGGGCAGTATGGGTCAGTAAAGTTGGGCATGTGTCAGTGTTAAACTGTAGATGATCTGGCATAGTGTAGTGTTATTTTCTGTTTCTCTTTCTGTTTTTAACTCTCAATCGCTTCTAAAGAATGAATTGGCCTGATGCTGAATGTTCCTGTGGCTTTTCGGCCTGACCAGTGTTGTTGTTCTTCTTCTTCTTCTGAACTCGACTCTCTGTTTAAAGTCTCAAATGCAGCTCAACACAATTTTGCATTGGAGTGTTTTCTAATAGCGAGAATGACTGCTGTCTGGTTTAAGCTGCATGTGACACTTCAGGCCCAGAGAGTTTTCCCTCCTCTCTTTTATTTCAACTGTTTAATACTCCGTTTCCTCCCCTTTGACCTGCAGTTCTCTCTCTCTCTCTCTCTCTCTCTCTCTCTCTCTCTCTCTCTCGCCCTGCACTAACTCGTCTTCTCTTTAATCTCCCATCTGCTGTCATACTTGCTCATCCAGGCGGGACCCCCATCAGAGGTAAGAAACTAAACCCACCGGACCGCTCTCTCTCTCTCTCTCTCTCTCTCTCTCTGCCTCTCACTGATTCTGGAATCTCAACAGTGTTAGTTAATTTCATGTCTGACAGGTAACTAATCATTAACTAGCATTTTGACTTTCTAGTTAACTAACGACTAGTTGCAGGTTCAGACGTTGGGAGGACAGCAGAACGAGAAGCAGCCGCTGTGTGACGCATCACTCCTGCTTGGTGTGAGTGTGTGAAGATCCTCCTTCTGTGTGTGTGTGTGCAGGGGCCCTTCAGATCGACCAGAGCGAGGAGACGGACCAGGGGAAGTATGAGTGTGTGGCCACCAACAGCGAAGGGACGCGCTACTCCACACCAGCCAATCTCTACGTCAGAGGTACAGCACTAACTAGTCCTCACTAACCGCCGTCTAGTTCTCTAGTGTTCATGCCAGTGTTCTCTCCCCTGTCTGTCTGTCTATCTGTCTGTGTGTTTCCCACGGCTGGACTCGTCTGTAGAGCTGAGAGACGGTAAGATCTGATGTTGATCTCCCCACATCCTTCTCTCTCTGTCCTTCAGTCTGTCCTTCTTTATCCACCTCTCGTCCTCACTTGATGTCTGACTCTCTCTCACTCTGGGTTTTCCTGTCATTTCACAGATCTGCATGATATGACACTCTAATCCTCTGTTTTTAACACACGTGACCCCGTTTGGAAATGTTGATGTCATGGATTGGCCCCAGCTGTTGTCCCTCATCCTGTCAGTGTGACATCTGTGCGTGTGTGTGTGCATGTGTATGTGTTCCAACTCTAATCTGTCTCTCTGTCTGTCTCTCTTTCTATTTGTCTCTATCTCCGTTTGTCTGTCTCTCTTTCTCTCTGTTTCTCTCTCTCTCTCTCTCTCTCTCTCTCTCTCTCTCTCTCTCTCATGTCCTCTCTCTGTCTCTCACATTCTCTCTCTCTCTCTCTCTCTCTCTGACAGTGCGCCGGATTCCACCGCGATTCTCTGTTCCACCGATGGATTATGAGATCATGCCTGGGGGGAGCGTAAATATCTCGTGCCAGGCGGTTGGTGTTCCTATGCCATATGTAAAGTGGATGCTGGGTACAGAAGATTTGACCCCAGAGGATGACATGCCCATCGGCCGCAACGTATTAGAGCTCACAGATGTGCGACAGTCGTCAAACTACACGTGTGTGGCCATGTCCACTCTCGGCGTCATTGAGACCATGGCACAGATCACGGTGAAAGGTACAAACTGAACTATGCATTGAAATAACATACTGACCGCATCCCTCTCTGAGCTACTCGATCACCGATCAGATCACATACTGACCGTATCCCTCTCTGAGCTAATCGATCACTTATCAGATCACACACTGGCCCAATCACTCACCAATTAGATCACTCACTGACCCAATCACTCACTAATAAGATCACTCACAGATCAGATCACATACTGGCTGGATCACTCTGCTTAGATCACTCACAGATCAGATCATGCACTCACCGATCAAATCACACACTGACCCAATCACTCACTGATCAGATCACACACTGACCGGCTCAATCACTAATCAGATCACTCACCGATCAGATCACTCGCCGATCAGATCACTCAGAAGTCAAGCTCCCCATCACAACTCCACGTTTGTGCCTGTCATCAATGTTACAAAATGTGTTTTCTTACACTTTTTTTGGGTAGCGTTGCCAAATCCTCCAGGAACGCCGGTGGTGATGGAGCGTTCGGCCACCAGCATCACGCTCATGTGGGACAGCGGGAATCCTCTTCCTGTTTCCTATTACATCATTCAGTACAGCCCCGCCTCCTCTGGGGATGCCTTTAAAGAAATCGACGCTATCGCCACCACACGCTACAGTGTGGGCGGTCTCAGTCCGTACTCACACTACCGCTTCCGCGTGCTCGCCGTCAACTCTATTGGCCGCGGAGCCGCCAGTGCCACCGTCGAGGCTCAGACCGCCGAGCAGGCGCCCAGCTCCCCTCCGCGGCGGGTCAGAGGTCGCATGCTGAGCGGCTCTACTGCCATGGTGCAGTGGGAGGAGCCAGAGGAAGCCAACGGTCAGGTGGTGGGTTACCGCGTGTACTACACCGCCGACGCCTCGCTGCCCGTCAGCCAATGGGAAAAGGAGATGGTGCGAGGGTCAAGCTTCATGAACATCCGCGACCTGACCCCCAACAAGACATACTACATCCGCGTGCTGGCCTTTACCGCGGTGGGAGATGGGCCCCTGTCCAGCGACCTACACATCATCGCCAAGACTGGAGGTGTGTTTATGGTTCAAGTGTGTGTGTGTGTGTGGGTCTAACTTGTGTGTTTGTGTGGTCAGTCCCGTCTCAGCCGACGGAGCTGAAGGCCGAGGTGAAGTCTGAGACCAGCGTTCTTCTGTCCTGGACGCCTCCGGCTCACAGCGGCAGCGACGCCATCACGGCCTACGAGCTTGTGTACAAACACACACAACAGCCGGAGCAGGTGCACACACACACACACACACACACACATAGTGTGTGAGGGGCGTGTCTCTGCTGACAGTCTCTCTCTTTTCAGAAAATCTCCTTTGATCCGGCCTCTAGTTTCCTACTGAAGAACCTGAAGCCTTTCTCCAGCTACACGCTACAGCTGGCGGCGCGCAGCAAACACGGCCTGGGAGCCTTTACTGGACAACTCACGGTCCACACGCCTCAGACACGTATGTGCCTACACAAAAAAACACACACACACACACCTGTTGTACTGACATACACATACACTCACAGTCACATCACATCACACACACACTCACCTGTACTCACATACATACAAACACTCACAGTCAATCACCTCCCACACACACACACACACACACTTGCATTTATCTTATCGTGGGGTTCCATCATTGACTGACATACAAAACAATTGTTGTTAATCTGTGTTTGTGATTTTAATTTCACATTGTGTGTGTGCAAACGTTTCACGTTTTGTCTGTGTCGACGTTTTATGTGTTTGTGTTTTATTTTCTTTCTTCTTCTCTGATTTCATTTCATTTCTACACAAACTATCTGAACACAATAACCACGCCCACTCCTCTGGCCGCCCAATTAGAGTCTATCCCGCCTCCCCAGGAGGTCACATGCACAAGCCCCTCCCCAACCACACTGCTGCTTAGCTGGGCTTCACCCCTCGCCGGTGACTTCACACTGATAACGGGATTCGCCATCCGATACGTGGCGACGGAGAGACAGAACGAGCCTGTGCAGGTCATTTCGGACATTCCGCCCAACTGCTTCCGCTATCGCGTGGAGGGTCTGAGGCAGGGGACACTGTACGCCGTGACGGTGGCGGCACACACAGCCGCGGGTCAGGGGCCCGAGTGTCTGCCCCTGCTGGTCCGCACAGAGGAAGACGGTATGAGGTCGCCTTCATTTGACCTTTGACCCCCAGCCTGACCTACGCTCCTTCAGCCTTCGCCTCCACTTCTCCTCCCACCCCGTCTCCCTGGAGGCCAGACTCAATCTACTCTATCCCATAATGCCTTCTCAGTGCCTGGGGCTCCACCACGGGGGGTGAATGTGGTGGTCCTGAACGCCACCTCTGCTCGGGTGACGTGGAGGCCCCCAGTCGCAGAGCGTCGCCACGGAAAGATCCTCGGTTATCAGGTCATCTATGTCAGGCGGACGCCCGGGGAGAGAAGCAGCACGCCCACAGTGATAGAGCTCCTCCTGACAGACACACAGGTGAGAGAGAGAGAGACAGAAAGAGAGAGAGAGTGAGAGAGAGAGAGAGAGAGAGACAGAGAGAGAGAACGAGAGAGACAGAGAGAGTTTATATTCAGTGTTCGTTGTGACCTTGTGTGTTTGTGTTTATCTTTCTCAGGATCAGAATAATCCTACTGAACATGTGAGTTGACACACACACACACACACACACACACGCAGTTACAGTCCAGACGCTTCGGCGTGTGACATCAGTGTTTGCGTGTTTTGTAGGAGCTGATCTTGTCTGACTTGCTGCCGAACACTGAATATTCAGTGTGTGTATCTGCATTCACCGCTAAAGGAGACGGAGAAAGAAGCAGAACTACAATCATCCGCACGCAACCCTCACGTCAGTAACACACACACACACACACAACCCTCACGTCTTGTTATAGTCTTAGTGATAATCACAGCCTTTTACTTAACACCAACAACCGGACAATTAAAGGAATAAAAAGCAACATTTCTCACGAACATTTTCACACGTGTGAAAAGTTCCTTACAAATGCTCAGAACGTCAGTAACACACTCTTTCTCTCCCTCTCCAGTGCCGGGGTTGCCGCTGCTATGGGCGGAGTTTAGTGATGATGGCGCCGCTCTGCTGACCTGGCATCCTCCGACCGCTGGCTCCTCCCCCGTGCTGGGTTACAGACTCTCGTACGGCCCGGCCGACCCCAGCGCCTCGTCTCTGGTTGTAGATCTGGATTCAGTAGAGACCAGTTTCACTGTGCGGGGCCTGAGTGCGGGGGTCCCGTACGTGTTCCGCCTCGCTGCCCGCACCGCCTGGGGCCACGGCTCCACTGCCCAGGTCACACTCCTGCCCACGGAGGACACGCCCCTGACCCAGACAGCGCCCGGCAACTCCAGCCAATCGCTTGTCTGGAACGTGACCGCCACGAGCATCAACTCCTCCGCCGTAGTGCTGCGCTGGGACGTCCCGAAGAGTCCAGAGCGACTCCCGGGCTACCGCGTCTGGCTCGCCGTCACCTACGGGAACGGCACAGATGTGGCCGTGGAGTCTGACGTCTCAGAGGCCTCAGTGGTTCTGAGCGGGTTGAGGCCCGAGACGGAGTATGTGGCGCGAGTGTGTGTGATTCACAAACATGGCCCCGGGCCCTATAGTCCCCCCATATCCATCACTACACAACCACTGACAGAAGGTAGGACACATGGTCTGCACATCAACATCTCCTCCGAGTGAGAGAGAGACAGAGAGAGAGAGAGAGAGAGAGAGAGAGAGAGANTGAGACCAGCGTTCTTCTGTCCTGGACGCCTCCGGCTCACAGCGGCAGCGACGCCATCACGGCCTACGAGCTTGTGTACAAACACACACAACAGCCGGAGCAGGTGCACACACACACACACACACACACACACACATGGTGTGTGAGGGGCGTGTCTCTGCTGACAGTCTCTCTCTTTTCAGAAAATCTCCTTTGATCCGGCCTCTAGTTTCCTACTGAAGAACCTGAAGCCTTTCTCCAGCTACACGCTACAGCTGGCGGCGCGCAGCAAACACGGCCTGGGAGCCTTTACTGGACAACTCACGGTCCACACGCCTCAGACACGTATGTGCCTACACA
>SOMO01000709.1:35497-48302 GCA_028128575.1 Paedocypris carbunculus
TGTGTGTGTGTGTGTGTGTGTGTGTGTGTGAACTGGCTCTTGACGTTACACTCTCTACTGTTATTTCACGTGTTTCTGTGTTTTCTGGCAGGCGTCTTCCGCTCAGTAGTTTGTAAGAGCAGGCGATGGGTTGTGGGTCTCTGGACGGGGAGTCGATCTTCACGTGGGCCTGGTCAAGTCAAACCGTTCCTCCGCGACACAGTAACACACGTCAGAGGTGCAAAGTGAAGTCAGGAGTTTATTAGAAACAGAAAGGTAAAAAATAAATAGGCAGGTTTGCTTCTGACTGCGGCAATGGGCGGAGCACCGGGATGCCGGACCGCACGCGTGTCCCACCTTCAGAGCAGTGGCCCAGTGCAAACGGCCCGTTCCTCCCTAGTTTGTGTGTTGGCACTAAAGCTGAGAAGGAGAGGACGAAAGAAACGCACGTAAAGGAGAAGCTCAAGCATGCCAGCTCCGCCACGGTTAAACACACGTCTCCGTCCGGTCACGAGCCAGAAGATCCGTTCTCTTGGAAACAAACATGTCGACTATAGAAACACCAGCTCAGCACGAGAAAGAAGCAAAGGGGGCAACCACCAAGACAACTGATTCACACCCGACGCCGTGATTATTTACACAGTCATGCTCTGGTACACAAACACAGTGAGTTTCCTCATCATTTCTGCAGGCAAAAGTCAAGAAGAGAAGAAGAAGAGAAGAAGAAGAAGGGGCAGGACGGGCTCTACCCGCTGACGTTCTTGTGCAGGTTGGGGTTCTGGCTGTGTCTGTTGCGGCTCCTCACAGAAGAAAACATCACGTTGCAGCCCTGGACCTTACACTTGTGCATCTCCCGCAGGTGGACGGTCTTGTAGTGCACACGCAGCGTCCCCCTGTTGCTGTACATTTTCTGACAGATGCCGCAGACGNGAGAGAGAGAGAGAGAGAGAGACTTAATAGCGTGTGTTGCTCTTAGTACTCACAACTGCAATCAAATATTTAAGGCTCTTTCAGACTCTTTCAGTCATTGACTTCATGCTAAAAGCCGGAGTCTGTTGGGACAAAGAGAGACAGAGGTGACCGGACTACCACACTCTGTGTGTGTGTGTGTGTGTGTGTGTGTGTGTGTGTGAACTGGCTCTTGACGTTACACTCTCTACTGTTATTTCACGTGTTTCTGTGTTTTCTGGCAGGCGTCTTCCGCTCAGTAGTTTGTAAGAGCAGGCGATGGGTTGTGGGTCTCTGGACGGGGAGTCGATCTTCACGTGGGCCTGGTCAAGTCAAACCGTTCCTCCGCGACACAGTAACACACGTCAGAGGTGCAAAGTGAAGTCAGGAGTTTATTAGAAACAGAAAGGTAAAAAATAAATAGGCAGGTTTGCTTCTGACTGCGGCAATGGGCGGAGCACCGGGATGCCGGACCGCACGCGTGTCCCACCTTCAGAGCAGTGGCCCAGTGCAAACGGCCCGTTCCTCCCTAGTTTGTGTGTTGGCACTAAAGCTGAGAAGGAGAGGACGAAAGAAACGCACGTAAAGGAGAAGCTCAAGCATGCCAGCTCCGCCACGGTTAAACACACGTCTCCGTCCGGTCACGAGCCAGAAGATCCGTTCTCTTGGAAACAAACATGTCGACTATAGAAACACCAGCTCAGCACGAGAAAGAAGCAAAGGGGGCAACCACCAAGACAACTGATTCACACCCGACGCCGTGATTATTTACACAGTCATGCTCTGGTACACAAACACAGTGAGTTTCCTCATCATTTCTGCAGGCAAAAGTCAAGAAGAGAAGAAGAAGAGGAAGAAGAAGAAGAAGAAGGGGCAGGACGGGCTCTACCCGCTGACGTTCTTGTGCAGGTTGGGGTTCTGGCTGTGTCTGTTGCGGCTCCTCACAGAAGAAAACATCACGTTGCAGCCCTGGACCTTACACTTGTGCATCTCCCGCAGGTGGACGGTCTTGTAGTGCACACGCAGCGTCCCCCTGTTGCTGTACATTTTCTGACAGATGCCGCAGACGACGCCGTTGGCCAAGACGGACGGCGAGAAGGAGGGGCCGCGGAACAGAAGCCCCTCCTCCGAGCCCCCCTTGGCAGCCTCCTCCGTCAGGCCGCGAGGGGCGTCCTCCGCGTCGCTGGAAGCGTCCGGCTCGTCCAGCAGGACCCCCTCGTCGCTGCCCTCGTCGGAGTCCCGCCAGGAGCGCAGGCTGCCGCTGGACTGGACGCTGGAGGCGGTGCTGAGGTCCAGCGCCACGTAGTCGTCGTCAGGGGGCGCCGCTCGGCCGCCGCTCAGCCGCTGCCCGTAGACCTTGGCCAGGAGCTCGGCGCGCAGGTCCATGGGCAGGACGCTCAGCTGCGGGTCCAGGATCAGCTCGTCCAGCTCTTTGGTCAGGAGTTTGCGGTGCAGGTTGATGTTGGAGCTGTGTCTGCGGGCGAGAGACGGGCGAGGGTTAATCCTGCAGGACAGTCCAGCCCTGTGACCGGGTCGATTTTGAACTGGAGCCGCGTCGATGCCACGGCGACAGAGCTGACGAGAGCGCAGACGCGGACGAAGCTGATGGTCACGAGCCGGATTTCACGCCACGCATGCAATGCCAGTCTGCGCAGTGAGAAATGGATGCGGCGCCAGGGCAAACACAAACACTGGTGACGGTGCGTGAGGAGCTTACCAGCAGTGCCATGGTGATGCAGTCAAAAAGGGTCCCTTAATTATTTACTTCCCTATCCGACACTCTCCTGCAAGAAGTAAAAATACGCACATTCATTGTCGGGACCCTTTCTGTCCACGGGAACAACGACGGACAACACAAGCACCATCAACATTCAGGACGACAGCAGCGTGTGTGTTTGTGTGGGAACCTTCCGGCGCGGCGCTCTGTTGATGATGCTCACGTTGGCGTCTGTTTATAGAGACTGAACCCTCACTGCTCATAAGCTCCACACACACACACACGCACGCACACACACACGCGCACACACACTCGCGGTTAATGCTGAGATCTGTCGGTTAGCAGTTGTAAGAGTGAATATGTTTGCTTCTCTTTAAAAAGTCTTGAAAAAGTGAAAATCATAGCAAGACCATTTACCTGCAGACCAATCACACCTTCTGCCCCCCATCAGTCGTCTCTCTCTCTGTTTCTCTCTTTGTCTCTCCATCTCTCTCTTTCTCTCTTCCTCTCTCTCTCACTCTGTCTCACTTCTCTCTTACTATCTCTATTACTTACTGTCTCTTTTTCTCTCTCTCACTTTCTCTCTCTAACTCTCTATTTCTCCCTTTCTGTCTCTCCCTTTCAGTCTCTCACTATCTCTATTTCTCTCCATGTCTGTCTGCCTCTCTCTGTCTCACTCTCACACAATATGTGAGGTCTGGTCTCTGGATCAAGAAGAGAAGACTACGATTACGCATCTCTCTCCTATCGGCCGTGAAACACACACACACACACACACACACACACACACACACACACTGTGAGATACACTTCCCTGCCTCTGTTTCTCTCTGTCCGTCTCCATCACTGTGTCTTACTCCATCGTTCTTTCTGTTTTTCTCACTCTCTCACTATGTCTCTTGTCATGCCTCTGTGCCTTTTTTTCTCTGTGGCTTTCTACATTTCTGTCTGCCCATCTCTCTCTCTCTCTCTCTCTATCTCTGTTTATCAAAGATTGTTAGTGCTAAACTATAAAGTGCAGAACAGAGAGAAAATGTTAGATCTACTAAATCAATAAATGATGCTTCAAATATGGAAAAGTCGGATCAACCGGCAGCAGCAGCTATTTCTGTGTCTACAACGACTTTTCACACGGATCAGAGAGAACGCCCTGAAAACAGAAACCGCCGTGTTGGAACCCACCGCCATGTCGTGACCTCTGACCTTCATCTTGTGTGCTGCAGCGTGTTACCACCGAGCGCGTTGCCTTTCACCTTCTGACGCGCTAATGAATGCGCCGCTTTGACGTTGCTAATGTATTCGTGTCTACCTGTGTGTGTGTGTGTGTGACGGGCGAGTCCCGCGCATCAGACGCAGCCTCCACACGCCTCCTGCCTGCTATGCATAATTCACTAACAGCTTTCTGCCAGAACACGACATGAGATTGTAAATGAACTGCGCGGAATCGTAGCTTCAGGACGCGTAAACAGCCAGTGCTCGTGGTGAGGCTGCTCTGCTTTTTGCGACGCGTGTAGGTGTCAGTGCGCGTCCTCACCTGTCTCTGCTGCGCCGCGAGGGGAAGGCGGCGTTGCATCCGGCCACGGTGCAGACGTGCATCTCCTTCAGGTGGACGTTCTTGTAGTGCAGCTTGACGCTGTAGGAGCTCTTGAAGCTCTTCTTGCAGACGTAGCAGATCTTGGGGTCGGAGCAGATGTCGCTGTCGGGCGAATGAGACGGGAATTTCGTGGGACTGGTTCCGTAGCCCATGGAGGTGATGAAGCTCTCGTGAAGGGCGGCCATGCTCCCGTTGTAAAGGCTGTACTGGCCCATGCAGAACATGTCGTAGGTGGGATCGCTCGCCTCTTCCTTGATCCTGACAAGAGGCTGGTGCTGCGCCGCCAGGAATTGGCTCTGCTCCTCCTTTCGGAGCCCTTGCTCTTCTGATCTGAAGAGGGCCGGCTGCACGCCCGCGTCCACGAGCTCGTCCCGGCACAGCGTCCTGGCTTCGGACGTTTCAGACTCGTTCTCAAAGTCCCGTTCATGGTCTTGGTCCTCGGAGGTGAAGCTGTCTGCGCGGTGCAGCTCGCCGCCGCCCGTGCTACCTTCGCACTCTTCCGGGAGAAGCCCTCGCAATGCGTCCTGACACGGGGAGAGCTCTTCACTCCCTCCAGCACGATGGCCGTCGCTGCTGTTGTTGTTGTTGTTGCAGTTGCCGTTGAGGTTGTTGTGGAGGAGGTGCGGCTGGAGGCTGTGGCGGTCTTCGCTCTCGTACTCGTCTCTGTCCTCGTAGTCCTCCGCCACGTCGATGACGTCCTTCTCGATCTTGACTGGCATGCTGGATTTGCGGGGTTTCTTCTTGGGTGCGTGGTCGAGTGCGCTCGACTCTTGGGTGGTGGGCAAGCACGGGGGGAACGCCGGCGTACACTCGGACACCACGCTGTGGTGTGTGCCCACAAACATCTGCGGCGGCGGCTCCAGCAGCGACGTGCCAGTTGTTGAGTTGGGTAAGATGGGGCTGTTGGGCAGAGAGACCGGCGGACTGACCAGGTTGGCAGGAGAGAGCAGCGTGCGATAGAAAGGCGGTACGGGCTGCACGGGTTGCACGGACTTCAGCGAGGGGAAGTGCAGGGGCTCTAGAGGAGGCGTAGCAAAGCCCAGCGAAGGCCGCCCAGGGCTGGTTAAGTTGAAGCCACTTTTGGCACTGGAGATCACGGGCGTGGCTGTGCCGGACCCCGAGCGGATCAGGTCCTTGTCTCGGTTGTTCCTCAGCATGGGCATGTGCAGACGAGGGTTGGGATTGGCACTGTGGCGGTTGCGACTGCGTAAAGAGCTGAAGACCATGTTGCAGCCTTCGATGGTGCAGCGGTGCTTGATTTTCAAGTGCACGGCGTTGTAGTGTATCTTCAGCGTGCCCTTGTCGTAGAAGGTCTTGCCGCACGAGTTGCAGCAGACGCGACCTTTGCGCGACGTGGCACCCATGCGCCGCATGCGGTGCATTTTGGACGAGAACGAAGAGTGTGTGATGCCTTTGGACTGATCGTTCTTGTCGAAGTGATGATGGATCTGGTGGTTGTTCAGAGGGCCAGACTGCGTCAGCGGCTGAGGCGTGTGCGGCGTGTGGACGGAGGGTGACGGGGAGACGGGTGAAGATCGGTTGGGCTCTATTTTCGGCTCTATAGGGTTGAGCAGCGCCCCCACTGCTCCTCGACTGGGGCTCTGAGCGCCGCAGAACGGCGACAGCGAAACCTCAGATTCGCTGCTTTCCACCGTCTCGCTCTGACCGGGCAGACCGGCCTCTCGCATCCTGGCGAGACCCGACTGCTCCAGGGTGAGTCCGTTCGGCGGCAGCCCCAGCATTGGTGCCGACATGGGGCTGATGTACTGAAAGGGCAGCAAAAAGGCCAGGCTGTTTGGAATGTTCTCAAAATGGTGGATGCTGGATGGGCTGCTGCTCTCCAGGTGAGACAGGAGACCTGGGCTGCGAGCTCGGCTGTTGCTCTCTATGAAGGTCCTGATGCCGGAGTCCGCCTTGGACGAGGGCACGGTGACGGCCTGGCCCTCCTTTTCCTGGATTGCCATCAACTCCACTATGGACTTGGTTTCTCCAAAGCGCAGGAACTGTTGAAGTGTAATGATTTCTTCTTCTCTGGACATAATGGTCCATCTGTCTAGAACCTTCCCAGCTGTATCCTATCAATCCAAGAGAGAGGGAGAGAGATGAGAATTACTCTGAGATACGCTCACCAAAACACATGCGCAAACGGAATAATTTCACGTTCCCTTACTGATGATCCTTTGGATCGCAAAAAATGCTCAAGTCTTTTTATTTTGTTTGGTTCATTAAATTTTTACCAACTTGTGTTGCTGTACTTCAATGACAAAAAAGCGTGAGAACTGCCTTCTCTGTCGGCCACTACCTGTATCCCTACACAAACGTCTCCCCTAGTGTGAGTGTGAGCCAGAAGAGAGTGGGGAGGGGCAATCATACTCGGGCACGGTTCACGCCAACCACGCCAAGTATGAGCACAATACAAATAAGGGTCCACGGCTGATCCTTCCTGCCAAACGTTTCCGTCTTTGAGGGTGAAAGTGGCACAACATAGTCAGCCAAGCACAGGACCAGAAGCAGCCGAGCGGCACCTTCTCCCGTCGCATCGAACGCGCTGATCTGGAGCAACATGTGCAGCACGGGCAGGAATGCTGATCAGCATCATTAACGCAGTCTAATAACACACAGCTTTATGCTAATTGGAGTTTAGAAGAGACTTCATCATGAAATATTAATAAAAGGAAGCCTCATCAAAAAGATGGCGTCAACCCAAAACCGCGTGTTAGCTCATGTGCTGTTTGCCCTAAGGCACACAAATATGAAATTATGTAAATCTCTGCTAGAAAAATCGGCCTTGGACGTTTACATTTCTGTGGGTTTGTTTATTGGTCCGTGGTCTCCATCTCGACGGAGAAGAAACGAGCTCCACCGGCACCAGCGCTGCCTCCCATCCCGCCACCGTGCGACAAACAGCGCGGCGAAGACGACGGCCCGAGCTCCCGCGCCCGATGACAATTAAAGACTCTGTCCTGCCCGCGTGCATGAATGATAAATGGCTACTCTGGATTTTAAGAGCTGTAAAAATCAACAGCACAAAGCACAAAGGGCCTTTAAAGCTCAGACAGAGAATAAATGTTTAAAGAGAGTGGGAGGGAAGAAGTGAGAGAAAGTGAAGAAAAGAGCAGAAAGAGCGAGTGAACGAGAGGTGGGAATACAGAAGTCTTTCTCCACAGAAAAGCCTTCAGAGACAACACATCAATAGTCAACGGGGCATCTGTTGTTAAATATACATTAAAACATTTTACACTTTCATTCCGTGTGTGCGAGTGTAGCCTGGAGGGAGCGTGTGCTGCGGCGGACTGATCCGAGAAACGGACAGCAGCACCAGTTTATATCTGCGCCGCTGTTACGACCCAGACAAAAGACGTCCCGCGAGACGGCAGGAACACAGCGTACAGCTCACTTCACTTCACAGCCACGCAGAGTGTTGGCGACACACGCCGCTGTGATCCGCCTGTGCCCACCAATCAGCCGCCGGTCGCCTGCACCGGTCCCGACGCAAACCTGCCATTAGCAGCACTTTTACCGCCAGCCTCTCATCTCCCAATTAGCTTAATGCGGCCTCTGTCTGCGCCTTCTGCTGATCGCCCATCATCAGACCAAATCTCATTAGGACGCGTCCCCCGCGCCCCCGACGCCGTGATGGATTACACTGTCATCACACACCGACTCCGCGCGTAATGTGTCTCCACTGTTTGTGAGGTTAAAGACAATTAGTTGATAATTATGGCATTAAGTCACAGGTCTGTCTGTCTATCGGCCTGCGTGTGTGTGTGTGTGTTTGAGAGAAAGAGAGAGAGTGTGCTGGTGTGTTTCTTTATGTGTGTGTGTGTGTGTGTGTGTGTGTGAGAGACAGTGAGTTTATGAGTTAGTGAGTGTGCAGGCGTGTGTGTGAGAGAGAGATAGTGAGTTTATGAGTTAGTGAGTGTGCAGGTGTGTGTGTGTGTGTGTGAGAGAGATAGTGAGCTTATGAGTTAGTGAGTGTGCAGCCGTGTGTGTGTGTGTGTGCGTTAGAGAGAGAAAGATAGTGAGTTTATGAGTAAGTGAGTGTGCAGGCGTGTGTGTGAGTGTGTGATTGCGTCTCAATTTCACACACAGTGGTACAGTTCCGCACATACACACACGCATGTTGTCGTCTGAACAGTGACTGGCCAATCGGAGGCCTGGAGCGCTGCGTCTGATGTCATGGCTCCGGGCGCTGGGCTTTGACTGAGCCGCTCCTCTGCTTTTGCCACTTCTCTCTTCAATTATTTATTGGCTGAAATAAAGAAGGTCAGAAACTAGAATACATAGCAGTTCCTGGGTTCAAGAGCGTGTAAGATCACAGGGAAACCGCTGCTTAACCTTCCTTGAAGTGCTGAGCTCGGGGGACGGGGGTTTGCAGGGGCTGCGTCGCTGATCAATAGTGAATTTTTGTTGTGTCCGCTGGGAGTCAGCAGAGATCACAAATCGATCCGCTTCCAGAAGTCCAGAGGAGCATCTCACACACACACACCCATGCACGAACACACACCCATGCGCGCAACACTGATCACGGTGTAGAGGTGGTTATTGCACTGGTAAATCCTGCTGGTGTGTGTTAGACTCACTCACACACACACACACACACACACACACACAACATTCTCTCTCACACATACACACTCTCTCTCACACTCACATACACACTCATTCACTCACTCACTCTCTTACACACACACACACACACACACACACACACACACACACACACACACACACACACTCACTCTCACACACATACACACTCTCTCTCTCTCTCACACACACACACACACTCTCACACACATACACACTCACACAAACACACACTCACTCTCGCACACACAGACACACACACACTCACTCTCACACACATACACACTCACGCTCTCACACACATACACAATCACACAAACACACACACACTCACTCTCGCACAAACAGACACACACACACACACACACACAGACACGCAGACACACTCTCTTACACACACACACACTCGCTCTAGACTCAACACATTTTATTATTAGATGGAGTATATTTCTCGCGCCGCTAGCCCTAACTGGTCACACTGGTGTGTGTGTGTGTGTGTGTGTGTGTGTGTGGGTTCTCGTGCGCCTGACTGGCCTGAAGCTGCAGGAGCAGTGTGTCGTTCCTCAGTCAAACACCAGCAGATTCTGCAGATTTTTCAGGATCTATACGTGTCTCTCTCTCTCAGGCCATTACAAACTGGCGCTGCCGCAGCACAGAATCAGCTAATGGACTCTTAGCTAATGTGATAAGAGCCGTTATTGACATGCTGCCAGGAAGATGCAGGACCATTAGCGGGACTCTGGACCATCCCTGTCCCCGTCTCCGGAGGATGCTGAGCGCCCCATGCAAATCACACCTCACGGCGTCGAAGCGTCAGCCGCGTGCAGATGTTTAGCGGGCGCACACACGGCGTGAGAACAGGACGGCCCGCCGGAGTAGGGTTGCCACCCGACCCTTGAAATACGAAATCGTCCTGTAATTCAGATTACGCAGAATTGCGCGTCCCGTTTTAATCCATACTGGACGGGATTTGTTCTGTATTTTTCATCGTCTCATGTAAATCATCCCTCACGCATTTTATGAAGATGCATTTTTCGCATTTTTTCTACTTTGGATTGGGTAACACTCAACGTCATCGCTAGTTTGATTGGTCTTTAGTTAGTGCCAAAAAGATTTGTGCGGACATGGTAATTATCACCAAATTAATTAATTATTGCTAAATATTGCTACCAGACACGAAGTCAGCTTCTTCCCACAGGCCGTGTTTGAGCTGAACACTACTGGACACACAGTCTGACCCACGTCCAATAACGGCTGCAAGAATGTGCAATACATGTGCAATAACGTTATTTATGTTTCTTTTATTTCATGTCATTGTTTTTCTTTTTTATTTCTTTATTTATTTATATATTTATGTTGATATTTGCAAAAGACGGGAAAAGACGGAGTCAGTCCAAATACAACTCCTTGTTGTCATTGCAACTTGGCCAATAAAGTGTTCTGATTTCTGATAGTGGTAAAAATGTCATTACTAGTAGAAGTAATCGACTAGTTAATTAAATTATATGTATTTAAAATAACTAAAACCATGTCAACAACTGAAATCACAGTGAAATGGCTGGCTAAAATCAAACTTTATCTCATTTGTTCTGGTTTTCACACATTGTGTCACAACTGACATTGCGATCACTGTATCACAGCCACCGTTGCCACGCCCACCCGAATCGCCCCGCCTCCTACAGTACTACCCTTCCTTATTTTTGGGTGTTAAAAGTGGTGACCCTACGCCGGAGAGACGCCCGCGAGTACGGCAGCGCCCGCGGTCTGAGCGGGAGGTCGACTGAGAGTTTAGTGGCGCTAAGTGGAGGAGGTTTTATTGTCATCATTCTCCGCCTCCATTACGCCGCGCGGCAATCAGCAGCACATCCGTCTCCGTCCCGCGGGGCTGAAGCACTGCAGCCGCCCGACAATCAGAGTGAAGAGTGGTGGCGCAGGGAGCCGGGGGTCTGCGGGGGTCCGGCGGGAGCGCACACACTCCATCAGCGCGCTCCACTCAAGAGCCATTAGCGGCCGGTGGCTGCGTCTCCCTCTCTCAGGTCAGCGGCAGGTACGAGCCAGAGCGGCCGACATGTCCCAGCGCGCGCGCGCGTGTGTGTGTGTCGCCGCTAACAGCGTGTAAAACAAAGAGCCGCAGCACTTTCACTTACACACGCTTCCCACTGAGAAAGTTCCAGAACATCATGTTACACCGTCCCTAGAGCTCAGGAGGCTTTTAGCCCCCGCACACGCTACACACACTACACACACACTCCTTAACTACACAACTACACACGGTACACAACTACAAACACACACACGCTCCACAACTACACATACACGCTCCACAGCTATGCACACGTCCACAACTACACACACACGCTACACAACTACACACACGCTACATGACTATGCACACGCTCCACAACTACACACGCGCTACACAAGTACACACACGCTACACAACTACAAACACACTACACACACACGCTACACACCTACACACAAACTGCATTACTACACACACTACACAACTACACACACGCTACACAACTACAAACACACTACACACATGCTACACAACTAGACACACGCTCCACAACTACACACGCTACTCAACTACACAAATATGCCACACCACCAAACACACGCTCCACAACTACACACGCCATACAACTATGCACGCTACACAACTACAGACATGCTGCACACACGCTACACAACTGCACATACGCCACAGAACTCTACAAAATATGCACGACTCTACTCAAGCTACACAATTCTACACTATATACACATTTTTATGCAACTCTGTCTCTCCCGTTCTCACACACACACACACAACCTTAATTTTTCTGTGTGTGTGTGTGTGTGTGCGTGTGTGCGTGTCTCTATTCAGACTCTCTGTCAGGACACACTGACGCTGTACTGTATCTGCCACTCTGGATCACACACATATTTCTCAGCTCTAATTAGTGCGTGAAGCTCCTTCGGGCATCATCACAAGGTTAATTGGAAACAGCCGGAAACATCCGCAGAGAAAAGTCACCCAACGGTCCAAACATCACAACTACACACAACAGATCACCATCAAAAACTGCTTCGTCATCACCATCACCAACGCGTTCCTCACACACAAGCATCCAAGCAACAGATCGTTCTAGCATTTCTGTTTCACACACACAGGCAGCACACACACACAATCTCACATACACACACAATTACACCATGTAAAAATACAAAAATAATAAAAATCTTAATAATTGATTTAATTTATCTGGTGCCTAATGACACCGTCGAGGTCGCCTTACAGGAGAGGACACACACACACACACACACACATCAATTGCCCGGCAGAATGATACAAGATAAACAAAGTTGGGTGTTTTTAAAAATCCTGATCTGTGTGTGAGTTCAAACATGATCTGTGATTGTTTGAGTGTGTGTGTGTGTGTGTGTGCGTGTTGTGATTGGCGGGCGCATGCGAGCGGTGGAGTGTGAGGAGTTCAGCAGCACATGTTGAGGAGAAGATGCTCGGGGCGGCGCTGCAGTCGCCTTGATTAAGTGCAGCAAGGCTTTGATGTGCCTGGAGCATCACACGGGCCTTCAAACCCAAATCCAGCCTGACATGACCAAATCAGAACCATATGTAAGAATTCCACCTTCTCGGCGACGGCAGCAGCAGCGAGACGGGACGAACACCGGCGGGTGTCAGGAGCCTCGCTGAAGGATTATTTTCATGTTCAGAACAGAGTTTCACTACCTAAAATGGAAGTTCTTCAGAAGCGATTAGAGGAAGAAACGTTTAATTCGCTCTGGCTGCAGCACGTGTGCAGTGGTTTTCAGCGTGACTCACTGCTTCATCTGCGTTCATCTCTCTGAGAGCCACAGCCGGACCTTCTGCTCCAGCACCACTGACGTAAGGTCACGTCTCACGAGACTGTGACACGACTGTCTTAATCTCTCCATCCCTCCATTCCTTCCTCCCTCTCTCTCTCCCT
>SOMO01000710.1:2817-19119 GCA_028128575.1 Paedocypris carbunculus
TCTCTTCCTCGGTTTTGACCCCTAACTCCACCACGCAGCCTCACTCCTCTTCCTCTATTCTTCTCTCTGGCTGTTGACCCCGTCCAATTCCTCGTCTTTCCATTGTCAGACATAGAACATTGTGTTGTGCTTCAGCCATTTACAGTATATACTTGCTCATTGATTGTCAATGAGAGGCACTTTTGTTAGGGAAAGTCAAGTCAGGTAAGATTTAGAAAAAAAAAAAACATATAATGGAGATGTATTGAATTATGTTTGTCACGTTATGACAACTTGATCAACCATTTTGCAGTTAATGACTTATACGATGAACTAATGACTAGGTGTTTTGAGGAGTAAGACTGTTGCACAGTGAACTATATAATACATTTTGATCCACATGACAAAAACAATTGAAAATGTATCAAAGAGCAGAGAATAGTGCTTAATCATTTGCATGATGTACCAAAGCAATTGCAACTTGTTCAAAGAAGTGAGAAACTGCTTATATGATGTGCACAAGTGACATCATGATGTGAAGATTGAACAATTAGTTTTGAGAATTTTAATTCTGATCTGAGAATTGTACTAAAGCGACTGAGAAAAACTGTAACAGACTGAAGGCACCACTGCATGTGTTCATCATAAGGGAAACAGAGGTTCTTCCGTCTAGGTTACTGTAAGTCATAGTTCTCTGCTGTGCTGCTGCTCTGACCAGAGGAAATCAGCATTACCGGTTTCCACTCAAGAGAAGATCTAAGTGCGTATTCATCTGAAACCACAAAAAAGCGAGTCTGTCAGTCTGGTCACTAGAGACTATATCAGAATTGTGTTCTGTGTTTAACCATCTAGTGAAGTTACACACACAACCTCGGAGCAGTGGGCAGCTTCTAACTGTGGCTTACTGACACAACTGTCTGAGCATGAAGTCTCTGTGTTGGCACTGGGCTAGTATTAGCAAACTTTCTAAATCCAGCTAAAGAAAAGCGATGTGTGAGTTTAGGTTTTAAGCTGCAAACCAGTCCTGTGATTTTGTTCTTTATACTAATCCAGTTAAAAAAACTCCTGTGGTTTTTCTTAATCTTCAGTAAAAGCAAAAATTTTCCAGTCTCTAATACGCCAAAGATATTTTGCACATTACTCTTTACTTTTATGCTGCTGTTTAAAAAAATAATTTCAGCAAGTATAAACAAATTAAAATGGTGTATTTTTTTTTAACTCTTTAGGCTTTGTTTGCTGACAGGAAGAAAAGAAAAAAAAAATACTTCAGTGTCACTTCCTCAAAAGTTCCATTTTGGATTTGACTCACAGTTGAAGTGCGTGTTTTCTAATAGACAGTATATTTTTATTTATAGTTTACTATCACTATCCTTACTATTGTAAATTTATAATAATTTTTTTCCTGATGGTGTTTTAAGGTAAATTCAACGAATCAATTGGTGTTTGACTGTGAGAATGTCAGTAAAGTGGATGTTCATGTCTCTTGTTCTTCTTCTCACCAATAAAACAGGTAAAATGTAAAACAGTATAAAATTTTGTATACTTTGTTGCCCATTTGTGATGAATATTTTAAGAATTTAGAGGTGTGGAATTGTGTTATAAGTGTTAAAAGAGATTTTGATTCTCCTGTTACACCTTTTGTAAAATTAACTACTGCTCTGAAGCTTCGAAACGTATTTAATGCAGTAGTTAGTAAGATATAGTTATTGTTCAGTTAATTGTAAAAGCTGTTGTGGAGGAACTTGTGTTGTAAAGTTTGATCTTTCAAACAAACTGTTTTTCTTTTTCTTCAGGATGTCGTGCTGGCGTCTTTGTGTTTGTTCAGACGGGAAAATCACTTCAGATGGATTTACCAACAGATCAAATACCAACACAGTATTTAAATTTAGACTGGAAAAACAATGAGTCAAAGAATATAGTTAATTTTAATAAAAGGTTTAATGCTGTAACTCCTGAACCTTCCTACGAGCACAGAGTGAATTTCAACATAACAACTTTCTCTCTGACACTGAAGAACCTGCAGAAGAACGACACTGGAACCTACACAGCACGGACAAGTGGATTAGGGCCAGATAAAGAAATTATTACATATAGAGTGTTTGTTATTGGTGAGTTTGATTAATTTATTTCTGTCTAAAAAAAACAAATGTATTTTACATCACTTAAAATATTGGAAATATTTGTACTCAGGGAAAGTGATTGAACTAGTCTGATCAATACCTTTATTACGTATATGGTCTCTTTTAATGTATACAGAGAAGTGATTTACAAGCAGTACTGTAAACACACACACACACACACACACACACACACACACACAAAGACAGAACAGTGAGCAGTTTCTGAAGGTAGGTTGTCAAAAAGGCAAGTTGATTCAAAGATTTGCCTTAGATTACAGGACAGTAAATGTAATGTATCATCAATTAGTCTTAAACAAACAACTGCTTCTTCAACATTGCTTTGGAATATACTGTATCCACATTATTATTCTTTCTGGTTGTTTAACGCTTATTCTTGATGCAGTTTCCGTCGCCACATTTATCAGCATTTGTACAATGAGATTCTGATGCAGTCGTGACAGGAGAAGTGTGTGTGGAACACAAGTGTGTGTGTGTGTGTGTGTGTGTGTGTGTGTGTGTGTGTGTGTGTGTGTGTGTGTGTGTGTGTGTGTGTGATGTTCAGAGACACTGAAGATAATGGTCAGTGGAGCTTGTGATCTGTCAGAAGTGATGAAGTGAAGGTCAGTTGACTCTAGTGGTGAATCCAGACTCAGAAGAGACACCAGCCTGAGATCTTCAGAAGAGGAGCTGTGTTGAGAGAAAGTGTTTGAGATCAAAGGAGAGTGTGTCTGCTGATGGAAGCTTGGAGCCAGTGTTGTGGTCACAGGATATAATAATAGTTTCATTCCTATAAGTCATGATTTTATGCTTTTTATGATAAATTGTTAAGCAGGGCTTGTTTTCATCCACTTTTTCTTTCTATTATGTTTTCAGATGCTGTTGTTTCTCCGATTCTGAACGTAAACTCACACTGGTCCAGCAGTGATTCGTGTGTGATCAACTTCACCTGCAGAGGTCACGACCTCACGATTAACTCCAGCTATCAGCACAGCAGATGTTCTCCAGAGGAAGTGACATCACAAGACTCCAGAATCTTCCTGCTGTGCAGTGATGAATCCATCATCTGTAACTACAGTAACCCGGTCAGCTGGAGAGAAGAAAGAGTAGAAGTTAAACCAGTCTGTGTCTATAATGGTGAATATCTGATCCGATCACAATCACACATGTTCTTCATTATGCATGTGCCACATGATCAAGGATTTTTACAATATCATGAATATACTATTGTACATAATCTTCTACCTGCATTTAAAAATTGTCCATGTCTCATTTTCCAGAACATTCACCTCAGAAGCAAACGGTTACGTTTATTGTTGTTTTTTCTGTGATATTGTGTGTGCTTATGGTGACACTGATCTACTTTCTGTACAGAAGCGACAACACAAAAGGCAAGTTCACACTATTATTTTCACAGAATCAATATTCTTAACATTTATGACACAAAGTTTAGCGTTTTAGTCGTCCAGCAGATCAGTTTCAGTTGTTCAATCTGATGATAATATAATGCTAATGTGATGTATTCTATATTGTCTAGATTCCAACCACGACCAACAGGAAGGTGTAAAGGTGCGATCCAAATCAATAACCTATAAGAAAAATTGCAGTATTATTTATCAGTAGATTGAAACTTCTATCAGAAAAGCTGATTCAAAGTTTGAGTTGCTGTAACTTCAGTGAAACATGATACATTTTCCTTTTTAAATGTCTGAAACTTGGTGGCATTTCCAATTTGTTTTGTTTCAGTTTCTTCTGTTTCTTATTTCTCGTTTCAGTCTGTGGAGAAGCAAAGCAGCAGGAATGATTGTTACACGCATGTTAAATATTACAGTATTACAGGTTGATGCAGAACAGTGACACGTGTGAATCGGCATGAGATTCCAAGTACTTGCACTTTAAATGACTTTTAATTTGTAACAGAAAGTGTTTGGGAGAAATCATTTACAGTATTAAATTACAAAAAACAAAGAGTCGTGAAGTTTACTTTTACAATTCGGTATAAATATACATTTCTGTATCATTGTATGTTCTAAATGAACTTTTAAATACATTTTTATGAAAGAATATAGAATTCAAATTATTATCAAACACAAAGTTGTACTATATAACATACTATAACAAACGAGACGTCTCACAACTCCTTTAGTGGCCACAAGAGGTCACTCCCACACCATAATACTAACAGAACTACCATACCCAACATAGTGTGAAATAGTAAAAACAAAACTATGAATGCACCAGCAGCAGTTAAAACAAAAAAGCATATATTTAAAAAGATAAAACTAAGTGGAAACATAAACAATATAAAAAATACTCGCATTTTTATGTATGTAATGAAATGTTGTGTTTAAATTTTCTTTAGTTCTACATTTGCCCTTTTTTTCCCCAACAATATTGTTTGTCAGACATATAAAAATTACATCTATGCAAAGCTCTGTTTTTTTGTAGCTGACATTTCTGAGAGGATTTTCCCATTGTCTTTCTTGTTCCTGACCTGAGCCTGTTTTCTCACCACCAGTCCCGATCTTTGCCTACCTGACCGTGTCTCTTATTTCTGTTATTAAAAGAATATGCATTTACTTAAATCTGGTTTATTGACTATTCTCTTAAGAGAAAAATCAAGCTGTTCTGGCTGCAGCCAAAAATGGTCAATTTCTCTCTAGATCTGAAGAGAAATAGTCGCAGAGAGACACAACCGAGAGGGTCTGTGTGTCTCCTTTTCTGGTCGCCGGTTCTTTGCTTTTAGACACTGAAACAAACATTTATTATTCAATGATTAATAGAAAGATCAGACCACATCTGCTGTTTCATATCAAAGTTCAGACACGTAGGCATAAATTAGATTAATCTAGATTAATTTTCATTCCAAAATTGCAGTGAGATTAATCTACATTTTAAAAATCTACACCCACCTCCAAAATATACCGTATATACAAACCACAATCACTTTTTCACAAAATTATGAATAGTTTTGACCACACTTCTTTTCAGCAGAACCTGCTATCGATTACGACCGTTACTTGTGGAGCAGAGCTTCAAATGCATTGAAAGAGTTGTGTATGGGAATTACACGAGTATTTCATGTATCAGCGAACAAGCCTACAGTGTAAATTCTTCTCTGAATTCTTTCCGTATGTTATTTTCTTGCTTTATGATTGACTGGTTTTACTCTTGATTCTTCAAACAACCATTTGGCAAAGTGTTTAAGATTTGAAGAGAAAAAAAGTTATTACTAGCTTAATAACTAGAACTCAGCCTAGTATGTCAGTGTATAGCCTTTGCCACGAAATGAGAATGTGTAAATAAATGTAAGCGGTGCTATTAACAGAGTGAAGGCACCACAGCATGTGTTCATCATAAGGGAAACAGAGGCTCTTCTGTGTAGGTTACGGTAAGTCACAGTTCACAGTGCTGTGCTGCTGCTCAAACCAGAGGAAATCCGCATTACTGGTGTGAGAGAAGATCTAAGTGAATAAAGAACCTGCATCTAGATTGTATTTTAACCAAATCCAAGTCCAGACTGATAAAAGCGGTACACATAAAGACAACAAACATTCTCTTCTTTGTATTGGACTGAAACCACAAAAATAGAGTGAGTCTGTCAGTCTGGCCACTAAGGACAATATCAGAATTGTGCACCGTGTTTAACCATCCAGTGAAGTTACACACACAACCTGGAGCAGTGGGTAGATTCTATTATTGGACACAACTGTCTGAGTATGAGGTCCATGTGTTGGTATAACTTTATTTCTGAACTGGGCTAATATTATCAAACTGTCTAGACTGTTGAGTACTTGGATGCCTTTCAGTCTCAAGGAAACAAGAGCAGTTTTTCCTGTATTCATAAAGATGCCAGTTGACAGACACACCAGAAGGGCGAACAGATGCTTCTGGGCCTTGAATCCAAAGCATTAATTGTGATTAGATGTTGAGAGAAGAGAGTGAGCGTGTAAGTCCAGGTCTAAAGCTGTAAACCAATCCTGTGTATTGACGTGTTCTTTGCACTCATCCAGTTCAAGATTTCCTCAAGTCTGTGGTTTTCCTAAACTTCAGTAAAAGCTAAAATTCTTCACAGCCTCTAATACGCCAAATATATTCCACTCTTTACTTTCATACTGCTGTTTAAAAAATAATTTCAGCAAGTATAAACAAATTAAAATGGTGTATTTTTTTAATCTTTAGGCTTTGTTTTCTGACAGGAAGAAAGGAAAAAAAATACTTCAGTGTCACTTCCTCAAAAGTTCCATTTTGGATTTGACTCACAGTTGAAGTGCACGTTTTCTAATAGACAGTGTATTTTTATTTATAATTTACTATCACCTTGCTTACTATTGTGAATTTATAATAATTTTTTTCCTGATGGTTTTTAAACATCAGTTTTAAGGTAAATTCAACGAATCAAATTGGTGTTTGACTGTGAGAATGTCAGTAAAGTGGATGTTCATGTCTCTTGTTCTTCTCACCAATAAAACAGGTAAAATGCTTTTTTACTGTGTTGCCCATTTGTGATGAATATTTAGAGAATTTAGGTGCGGAATTGTGTTAAAAAGTGTTAAAAAAGAATTTGATTCTCATGTCTAGTAAAATGAAGCACTGCTCTGAAGCTTTTTACATTTAATATATTTTACATTTAATACAGTGCTTAGTAAGATCTAGTTATTGTTCAGTTACTTTAATTGGAAAAGCTGTTGTGGAGGAACTTGTGTTGCAAAGTTTTACATTGATCTTTCAAACAAACTGATCAAACAGTTTTTTTTCTTTCTTCAGGAGGTCGTGCTGACGTCTTTGTGTTTGTTCAGACTGGAAAATCACTTCAGATGGATTTACCAACAGATCAAATACCAACACAGTATTTAAATTTAGACTGGAAAAACAATGAGTCAAAGAATATAGTTAATTTTAATAAAAGGTTTAATTTTGTAACTCCTGAAGCTTCCTACGAGCACAGAGTGAATTTCAACATAACAACTTTCTCTCTGACACTGAAGAACCTGCAGAAGAAAGACGCAGGAATCTACACAGCACGGACATATGGATTAGGCCCAGTAAAAGACATTATTAAATACAGAGTGTCTGTTATCGGTAAGTGTGATTCATTTACACAAGTAAAGTAATTGACACACACGCACGCACACACACACACACACACACACACACACACACACAGTGAGCAGCTTATGAAGGTAGGTTCTCAAAAAGGTAAGTAGATTCAATTATGTTCAGAGTCACTGAAGATGATGGTCAGTGGAGTTTGTGATCTGTCAGGAGTGATGAAGGTCAGTAGATGATTCTAGTAGTGAATCCAGACACAGAAGAGACACCAGCCTGAGATCTTCAGTAGTGGAGCTGTGCTGAGAGAAAGTGTTTGAGATCAGAGGAGAGTGTGTCTGCTGATGGAAGCCTGGAGCCAGTGTTACCGTCACAGGATATAATATTTTCAATCCTATAAGTCGTGATTTTCATGCCTTTATGATGAATTGTTAATCAGGGCTTGTTTTGATACAGTTTATGTTTCTATTATTTTTTCAGATGCTGTTGTTTCTCCGATTCTGACCGTAAATTCAAACTGGTCCAGCAGTGACTCGTGTGTGATCAACTTCACCTGCAGAGGTCACGACCTCACGATTCACTCCAGCTATCAGCACAGCAGATGTTCTCCAGAGGAAGTGACATCACAAGACTCCAGAATCTTCCTGCTGTGCAGTGATGAATCCATCATCTGTAACTACAGTAACCCGGTCAGCTGGAGAGAAGAAAGAATAGAAGTTAAACCAGTCTGTGTCAATAATGGTGAATATCTGATCTGATCACAACCACACACTCTCTTCATTACGCATGTGCCACATAATCAAGGTTTTTTTTTTCACTTGTATATTATAATTGTATTATTGTATTCTTCTACCTGCAGTTAAGAACTGTGCATGTCTCATTTTCCAGAACATTCAGCACAGAAGCAGCCTGCTACGTTTCTTGTTGTGTTATCTGTGATATTGTGTGTGTTTGTGTTGACACTGATCTACTTTCTGTACAGAAGCCACAACACAAAAGGCAAGTTCACACTATTATTGTCACAGAATCAATATTCTTAACATTTATGACAAAGTTTGGCGTTTTAGTCGTCCAGCAGATCAGTTTCAGTTGTTCAATCTGATGATAATATGATGTTAATGTGATGTATTCTATATTGTCTAGATTCCAACCACGACCAACTGGAAGGTGTAAAGGTGCGATCCAAATCAATAATCCCATCAAACAATAAAAATAATTCCAGTTTCATTCATCAGTAGATTTAAAATTTTATCAGAATAAATGATTCAAAGTTTGAGTTGCTGTAAATTGAGTGAGACACTGTTTTCCTTTTAAATGTGTGAAACTTGGTAGCATTTCCAATTTGTTTTGTTTCAATATCTTCTGTTTCTTATTTCTCGTTTCAGTCTGTGAAGAAGCAAAGCAGCAGGAATGATTGTTACACGCATGTTAAATATTACAGTATTACAGGTGCAGAACAGTGACACGTGTGAATCAGCATGAGATTCCAAGTATTTGCACTTAAATAAATTACTTTCAATTTGTAACACAGTGTTTTGGAGAAATCATATGCAGTTATTAAGAACAAAGAGTCGTGAAGTTTACTTTTACAATTCGGTATAAATATACATTTCTGTATCATTGTGTGTTCTAACTGATATTTACCATACATTTTTATGAAAGAATATAGAATTCAAATCATTATCAAACATAATGTTATACTATATAACATACTATAACAAACGAGACGTCTCACAACTCCTCTAGTGGCCACAAGAGGTCACTCCCACACCATAATACTAACAGAACTACCATACCCAACATAGTGTGAAATAGTAAAAACAAAACTATGAATGCACCAGCAGCAGTTAAAACAAAAAAGCATATATTTAAAAAGATAAAACTAAGTGGAAACATAAACAATATAAAAAATACTCGCATTTTTATGTATGTAATGAAATGTTGTGTTTAAATTTTCTTTAGTTCTACATTTGCCCTTTTTTTCCCAAACAATATTGTTTGTCAGACATATAAAAATTACATCTATGCAAAGCTCTGTTTTTTTGTAGCTGACATTTCTAAATGCTTTTTCCCATTGTCTTTCTTGTTCCTGACCTGAGCCTGTTTTCTCACCACCAGTCCCGATCTTTGCCTACCTGACCGTGTCTCTTATTTCTGTTATTAAAAGAATATGCATTTACTTAAATCTGGTTTATTGACTATTCTCTTAAGAGAAAAATCAAGCTGTTCTGGCTGCAGCCAAAAATGGTCAATTTCTCTCTAGATCTGAAGAGAAATAGTCGCAGAGAGACACAACCGAGAGGGTCTGTGTGTCTCCTTTTCTGGTCGCCGGTTCTTTGCTTTTAGACACTGAAACAAACATTTATTATTCAAAGATTAATAGAAAGATCAGACCACATCTGCTGTTTCATATCAAAGTTCAGACACGTAGGCATAAATTAGATTAATCTAGATTAATTTTCATTCCAAAATTGCAGTGAGATTAATCTACATTTTAAAAATCTACACCCACCTCCAAAATATACCGTATATACAAACCACAATCACTTTTTCACAAAATTATGAATAGTTTTGACCACACTTCTTTTCAGCAGAACCTGCTATCGATTACGACCGTTACTTGTGGAGCAGAGCTTCAAATGCATTGAAAGAGTTGTGTATGGGAATTACACGAGTATTTCATGTATCAGCGAACAAGCCTACAGTGTAAATTCTTCTCTGAATTCTTTCCGTATGTTATTTTCTTGCTTTATGATTGACTGGTTTTACTCGTGATTCTTCAAACAACCATTTGGCAAAGTGTTTAAGATTTGAAGAGAAAAAAAGTTATTACTAGCTTAATAACTAGAACTCAGCCTAGTATGTCAGTGTATAGCCTTTGCCACGAAATGAGAATGTGTAAATAAATGTAAGCGGTGCTATTAACAGAGTGAAGGCACCACAGCATGTGTTCATCATAAGGGAAACAGAGGCTCTTCTGTGTAGGTTACGGTAAGTCACAGTTCACAGTGCTGTGCTGCTGCTCAAACCAGAGGAAATCCGCATTACTGGTGTGAGAGAAGATCTAAGTGAATAAAGAACCTGCATCTAGATTGTATTTTAACCAAATCCAAGTCCAGACTGATAAAAGCGGTACACATAAAGACAACAAACATTCTCTTCTTTGTATTGGACTGAAACCACAAAAATAGAGTGAGTCTGTCAGTCTGGCCACTAGGGACAATATCAGAATTGTGCACCGTGTTTAACCATCCAGTGAAGTTACACACACAACCTGGAGCAGTGGGTAGATTCTATTATTGGACACAACTGTCTGAGTATGAGGTCCATGTGTTGGTATAACTTTATTTCTGTATTTATATATTTATATAACTGGGCTAATATTATCAAACTGTCTAGACTGTTGAGTACTTGGATGCCTTTCAGTCTCAAGGAAACAAGAGCAGTTTTTCCTGTATTCATAAAGATGCCAGTTGACAGACACACCAGAAGGGCGAACAGATGCTTCTGGGCCTTGAATCCAAAGCATTAATTGTGATTAGATGTTGAGAGAAGAGAGTGAGCGTGTAAGTCCAGGTCTAAAGCTGTAAACCAATCCTGTGTATTGACGTGTTCTTTGCACTCATCCAGTTCAAGATTTCCTCAAGTCTGTGGTTTTCCTAAACTTCAGTAAAAGCTAAAATTCTTCACAGCCTCTAATACGCCAAATATATTCCACTCTTTACTTTCATACTGCTGTTTAAAAAATAATTTCAGCAAGTATAAACAAATTAAAATGGTGTATTTTTTTAATCTTTAGGCTTTGTTTTCTGACAGGAAGAAAGGAAAAAAAATACTTCAGTGTCACTTCCTCAAAAGTTCCATTTTGGATTTGACTCACAGTTGAAGTGCACGTTTTCTAATAGACAGTATATTTTTATTTATAGTTTACTATCACCTTGCTTACTATTGTGAATTTATAATCATTTTTTTCCTGATGGTTTTTAAACATCAGTTTTAAGGTAAATTCAACGAATCAAATTGGTGTTTGACTGTGAGAATGTCAGTAAAGTGGATGTTCATGTCTCTTGTTCTTCTCACCAATAAAACAGGTAAAATGCTTTTTTACTGTGTTGCCCATTTGTGATGAATATTTAGAGAATTTAGGTGCGGAATTGTGTTAAAAAGTGTTAAAAAAGAATTTGATTCTCATGTCTAGTAAAATGAAGCACTGCTCTGAAGCTTTTTACATTTAATATATTTTACATTTAATACAGTGCTTAGTAAGATCTAGTTATTGTTCAGTTACTTTAATTGGAAAAGCTGTTGTGGAGGAACTTGTGTTGCAAAGTTTTACATTGATCTTTCAAACAAACTGATCAAACAGTTTTTTTTCTTTCTTCAGGAGGTCGTGCTGACGTCTCTGTGTTTGTTCAGACTGGAAAATCACTTCAGATGGATTTACCAACAGATCAAATACCAACACAGTATTTAAATTTAGACTGGAAAAACAATGAGTCAAAGAATATAGTTAATTTTAATAAAAGGTTTAATTTTGTAACTCCTGAAGCTTCCTACGAGCACAGAGTGAATTTCAACATAACAACTTTCTCTCTGACACTGAAGAACCTGCAGAAGAAAGACGCAGGAATCTACACAGCACGGACATATGGATTAGGCCCAGTAAAAGACATTATTAAATACAGAGTGTCTGTTATCGGTAAGTGTGATTCATTTACACAAGTAAAGTAATTGACACACACGCACGCACACACACACACACACACACACACACACACACACACACAGTGAGCAGCTTATGAAGGTAGGTTCTCAAAAAGGTAAGTAGATTCAATTATGTTCAGAGTCACTGAAGATGATGGTCAGTGGAGTTTGTGATCTGTCAGGAGTGATGAAGGTCAGTAGATGATTCTAGTAGTGAATCCAGACACAGAAGAGACACCAGCCTGAGATCTTCAGTAGTGGAGCTGTGCTGAGAGAAAGTGTTTGAGATCAGAGGAGAGTGTGTCTGCTGATGGAAGCCTGGAGCCAGTGTTACCGTCACAGGATATAATATTTTCAATCCTATAAGTCGTGATTTTCATGCCTTTATGATGAATTGTTAATCAGGGCTTGTTTTGATACAGTTTATGTTTCTATTATTTTTTCAGATGCTGTTGTTTCTCCGATTCTGACCGTAAATTCAAACTGGTCCAGCAGTGACTCGTGTGTGATCAACTTCACCTGCAGAGGTCACGACCTCACGATTCACTCCAGCTATCAGCACAGCAGATGTTCTCCAGAGGAAGTGACATCACAAGACTCCAGAATCTTCCTGCTGTGCAGTGATGAATCCATCATCTGTAACTACAGTAACCCGGTCAGCTGGAGAGAAGAAAAAATAGAAGTTAAACCAGTCTGTGTCAATAATGGTGAATATCTGATCTGATCACAACCACACACTCTCTTCATTACGCATGTGCCACATAATCAAGGTTTTTTTTTTACACTTGTATATATTATAATTGTATTATTGTATTCTTCTACCTGCAGTTAAGAACTGTGCATGTCTCATTTTCCAGAACATTCAGCACAGAAGCAGCCTGCTACGTTTCTTGTTGTGTTATCTGTGATATTGTGTGTGTTTGTGTTGACACTGATCTACTTTCTGTACAGAAGCCACAACACAAAAGGCAAGTTCACACTATTATTGTCACAGAATCAATANTTCTTCTACCTGCAGTTAAGAACTGTGCATGTCTCATTTTCCAGAACATTCAGCACAGAAGCAGCCTGCTACGTTTCTTGTTGTGTTATCTGTGATATTGTGTGTGTTTGTGTTGACACTGATCTACTTTCTGTACAGAAGCCACAACACAAAAGGCAAGTTCACACTATTATTGTCACAGAATCAATATTCTTAACATTTATGACAAAGTTTGGCGTTTTAGTCGTCCAGCAGANGACACTGATCTACTTTCTGTACAGAAGCCACAACACAAAAGGCAAGTTCACACTATTATTGTCACAGAATCAATATTCTTAACATTTATGACAAAGTTTGGCGTTTTAGTCGTCCAGCAGATCAGTTTCAGTTGTTCAATCTGATGATAATATGATGTTAATGTGATGTATTCTATATTGTCTAGATTCCAACCACGACCAACTGGAAGGTGTAAAGGTGCGATCCAAATCAATAATCCCATCAATGAATAAAAATAATTCCAGTTTCATTCATCAGTAGATTTAAAATTTTATCAGAATAAATGATTCAAAGTTTGAGTTGCTGTAAATTGAGTGAGACACTGTTTTCCTTTTAAATGTGTGAAACTTGGTAGCATTTCCAATTTGTTTTGTTTCAATATCTTCTGTTTCTTATTTCTCGTTTCAGTCTGTGAAGAAGCAAAGCAGCAGGAATGATTGTTACACGCATGTTAAATATTACAGTATTACAGGTGCAGAACAGTGACACGTGTGAATCAGCATGAGATTCCAAGTATTTGCACTTAAATAAATTACTTTCAATTTGTAACACAGTGTTTTGGAGAAATCATATGCAGTTATTAAGAACAAAGAGTCGTGAAGTTTACTTTTACAATTCGGTATAAATATACATTTCTGTATCATTGTGTGTTCTAACTGATATTTACCATACATTTTTATGAAAGAATATAGAATTCAAATCATTATCAAACATAATGTTATACTATATAACATACTATAACAAACGAGACGTCTCACAACTCCTCTAGTGGCCACAAGAGGTCACTCCCACGCCACAACACTAACAGAACTACAATAACCAGCATAGCGTAGAATAGTACTTCAACAGAACTTTGAATTTCTGTGAATCCTGTCCAATTGTTCTTTTTACTCTTGATTCTTCAAACAACCTTTGGCTGCTTGACCTACATTTAAAAAAAAAAAAAACCCTGTTTTACTATTGTGCGTCTTTACATTTACTGCAAAATAAATGAGAATTTCAAAAGCTCTGTGTGCCTCCTACTTTCAAAAGAGTTTTACCTCAATTTATCTGCTTTGGGTAATCACGTAACGTGTATTGTACAATTCCAACATAAATGTAATTGCAAAGTGCTTTAGTTTTGAAAAGAAAGAAGTGGTTTAAAAACAAATACATACAGACAGGCCAACTAGCTTAATAACTAGAACTCAGCCTAGTATGACAGTGTATAAACTTTGACACGAAATGGAAATGTGTAAATGTAAGCGGTGCTATTAACAGACTGAAGGCACCACCGCATGTGTTCATCATAAGGGAAACAGAGGCTCTTCCTTCTTCGCTAAGGTTACTATAAGTCACAGTTCTCTGTTGTGCTGCTGTTCAGACCAGAGGAAATCAGCATTACCGGTTTGAGAGAAGATCTAAGTGCATAAAAAAACTTGCATCTAGATTGTATTTTTACAAAATCCAAGAAACCTTATACACATGAAGACAACAACCATTCTCTTCTGTCTATTCATCTGAAACCAAAACAAAAATGGAGTCAGTCTGTCAATCTGGCCACAGTTACAATTTCAGAATTGTGCTCTGAGTTTAACCATAAAGTGACTCACAAAAAAACCCGGAGCAGTGGGCAGCTTCATTGGCTTACTCAATTGTCCAATTGTATGAATGAGGTCTCTGTGTTGGTATAACTTTATTTCTGGACAGGGCTTGTATCAGCAAACTTTCTGATGACTGATTAGTAGTTGGATGATTTTCAGTCTCAAGGAAACAAGAACAGTTTCTGCTATATTCATGAAGATGACAGTTGACAAACCAGAAGTGTGAACAGATGCTTCTGGACCTTGAATCCAAAGCTTCAGTTTAGATTAGGTTGAGTGAAAGAAAAGTGATGTGTAAGTTCAGGTATAAAGCTGCAAACCAATCCTGTGATTTGACGTGTTCTTTGCACATCCAGTTCAAAATGACCTCAAGTCTGTGGTTTTTCTTAATCTTCAGTAAAAGCAAAAAATCTACACAGTCTCTAAGATGCCAAATATATTCCACTCTTTACTTTTATGCTGCTGTTTAAAAAATATTTTTCAAGCAAGTCTACACAATTTAAAATAGGGTATTTTTTTTACTCTTTATGGTTCGTTTGCTGACAGGAAGAAAAGAAAAAAAAAATACTTCAGTGTCACTTCCTCAAATGATTCATTTTGAGTTTGACACTGTTGAAGTGTGAGTTTTCTAACAGACAGGTTATTTCTTTATTAGTTATTTACTATCACCTTACTTACGATCATGAATTTAGTATTGTTATTTTTCTGATGGTGTTTGAACATCAGTTTTAAAGTAAATTAAATTAACCAAATTGGTGTTTGACTGTGAGAATGTCAGTAAAGTGGATGTTCATGTCTCTTGTTCTTCTCACCAATAAAACAGGTAAAATGCTTTTTTACTGTGTTGCCCATTTGTGATGAATATTTAGAGAATTTAGGTGCGGAATTGTGTTAAAAAGTGTTAAAAAAGAATTTGATTCTCATGTCTAGTAAAATGAAGCACTGCTCTGAAGCTTTTTACATTTAATATATTGTACATTTAATACAGTGCTTAGTAAGATCTAGTTATTGTTCAGTTACTTTAATTGGAAAAGCTGTTGTGGAGGAACTTGTGTTGCAAAGTTTTACATTGATCTTTCAAACAAACTGATCAAACAGTTTTTTTTCTTTCTTCAGGATGTCGTGCTGACGTCTTTGTGTTTGTTCAGACGGGAAAATCACTTCAGATGGATTTACCAACAGATCAAATACCAACACAGTATTTAAATTTAGACTGGAAAAGCAATGAGTCAAAGAATATAGTTAATTTTAATAAAAGGTTTAATTTTGTAACTCCTGAAGCTTCCTACNTTTTAATAAAAGGTTTAATGCTGTAACTCCTGAACCTTCCTATGAGCACAGAGTGAATTTCAACATAACAACTTTCTCTCTGACACTGAAGAACCTGCAGAAGAACGACACTGGAACCTACACAGCACGGACAAGTGGATTAGGGCCAGATAAAGAAATTATTACATATAGAGTGTNCACAGAGTGAATTTCAACATAACAACTTTCTCTCTGACACTGAAGAACCTGCAGAAGAACGACACTGGAACCTACACAGCACGGACAAGTGGATTAGGGCCAGATAAAGAAATTATTACATATAGAGTGTTTGTTATCGGTGAGT
>SOMO01000711.1:55722-73046 GCA_028128575.1 Paedocypris carbunculus
TTTAACCAGTATAACTATTAGCTAAACTCCAGTGGTTTTAGCCAAGAGGGTAACACACAAACAAAATACGTTTCACGAAATATACACGTTATAAAACCGTGGTAACTAAGTCACATGATTTTCGGTTTCCCTCGGCTGTGGAGAATGTGTAATTACACGTGTGTGTTCCTCTCTCAGAGCGCGGCCTGCGGATGAACAACACTCAGATGGCCACCGGCGGATCGCTGCTCTCCAGCAAACACAACAACGCCACCTTCCACCCCTCCTTCTCTCACTCCTTCCACAACCTCGCCCAGCTCCCGCCATCCTACGACACCGTCATGAAGCCCGAGCTCAACCGCTACAGCTCCCTCAAGAGACTCGGTGAGAGCCGCTCTAGCCCACTCACTCACCCCTGTCAGAGAGAGAGAGAGAGAGAGAGAGAGAGAGATGCAGACGTGAAAGCAGACAGACACACAGAGAGACAGACGCAAAGTGATAGAGAGAGAGAGATTGACAAATGAATGGATGGATGGATGGATGGATGGATGGATGGATGGATGGATGGATGGATGGGTGGGTGGATGGGCGGCGGGCGGACGGACAGACAGACAGAAAGATAGATAAATAGATAGACAGACAGACAGATAGACTTATAGATGGATAAATAGACAGAGAGAGAGATGGATGGATGGATAGATAGACAGAGAGAGAGAGAGAGAGATGGATGGATGGACAGAGAGCTAGAGAGACAGACAGGCATACACAGAGAGATACAGATAGAGAGTGAGTGAGAAAGAGAGAGAGAGAGAGAGAGAGAGAGGCATAAAGAGAGACAGAGATGGATGGATAGATGGATGAAGGGACAGGGAGCTAGAGAGAGACAACGAGACAGATAGACTGACAACTAGACATATAGTGTGAGAGAGACGGATGGATGGATGGACAGAGAGCTAGAGAGACATACAGATAACTACAGAGAAAGGCAGACAACTAGACAGACAGACAGACAGACATATGTAGAGAGAGAGAGGTGGATGGATGGATGGATGAAGGGACTAGAGAGAGACAGACAACTAGACAGATAGAGAGAGATGGATGAATGAATGGAAGAATGGATGGATAGACCTACAAAAGACAGACAAACAGACCAAGATAGATAGATAGATAGATAGATAGATAGATAGAGAGACAGACAGACAGACAGACTGATAGAGAGCTAGAGAGACATACAGACAGACAGATAGACAGACAGACAGCTACACAGACAGACAGACAGACAGACAGCTGGAGTGGACTGATAGGCCGAGGTAAGTCCTGCAGTTTTCACGCTGCTGTGCTTCTTCTCACAGAGAAAAACCTGGACGAGTATTCGGGCTACTACACCTCCAAGCGCCGCCTCAACAACGCCCCGCCCAGCTTCCACTCCTCCCAGCACCACCTGCCCTGGGGCGGAGACTTCACTCTGGGGGCCAGGGGCACCCTCCCCCTCCACGCCTCCCGCACCCGCATCCAGTGCCCCACCCCCAACCCCTACCCCCTGCCCCACCCGCCCTACAGCTCCGCCCTGGACCCCATCAGCAAGCCCCCCCGCCGCGTCATGTCCCAGGACCAGCTGCTGGGGCCGGGCGAGGGCGGCACCCTCTCGCGCCTCTCCAAGAACCAGCAGAACCAGTACTACAAGCCCGCCTTCACCAGCAAGAGCTCCGCCCCCCAGACGCTCCGCAAGTCTCACGAGCGCCTCCTGGAGGACTACGGGGGGATGGTGCCCACCCTGTCCCGCCTCAGCCACCACCACAAGGCGCAGTCCCAGCAGAACGTGTGCGTGACGCCCTCGCTCGACCGCCACCACATGATCAAGATGAACTCGCACCCCGCCTCCGGCCGCGAGCAGGAGCAGGCCACGCCCTCCGGCCACACCCCCGCGGGGGGGATGATGGCGCACAGCGCTCGGCGGATGGCCTTCGCCAGCAAGCGGCAGAACACCATCGAGCACTTCCTGCCGGGTCAGGCGCTGAGGACGGGCAGCAAGAACGAAGTGACCGTGTGAGACGAGTCTGGAGACCGAGGAGCGGGGGATGGGACTCGACACGGGATTATTTACTCCACGTCCTCCGTAGGTAGAGACGCGCGGATCTGTGTGTAGCATTAGCTTTCAGACTAGGCCGGATTTTCTCTAGTTTGTTAAGCGCCACTCATTTCCTTGGAATTCTGCTTTCCGCCATTTTTCCAGGAGCTTTCGTCAGGAAGGTGTTACGACTAGTCGCCGCGATGGAATACATGTTGATTCCGATCTCTGTTTAGCCGATTTGAATTTAAGGACCTGTCATGGTGGGCGGGACGACGACGGTGGTCTGCTCCACGATTGGTTCGCTTTGACCAATCAGAGCGATGCGTCAAATTCGTGCCATAAATATTTGTAGTCGCGCAGACGAGAACTGAGCGTGTGTCGATTTGAGCGCGAGTGCATCAATTCGACGTTCAATTCGAGGGTTTCTCGCTCGTGAACCTCTTTGCCGCTAAATTGATTCCATACTCTTTGTCTGGCGGACTGGAGTGACCTCACGACCCCCGGATGGGACGATTCGTGGCTCGCTTTGGGCCGACTCTTGATTCTGCACTGTTAGAACCAATCATCAGCCATATGAGACGCGATTTGTATGGGTCGCTCGTGCGGAGGAGAGCCTTTTCCACCAACCTTTTTATGCTTCTTATACCGAGACTAGGTGGTTTTTTGCATTGTGGATACCATTTTGGCTGTTTTTGTATTGGCCTCGGAAGGCGGTCGGTTTCTCGTGACGGGTCGTGTAAATCAACTCATACTTTCTGACCTAGTAAACACTGCAAAAATGTAAACACGGACTTTAGCCGCAGCGTAGGCCTTCGTGTTTGATACCCTAGTATGAAATCTGACGCCTTGTTTCTTGCATGTGCGACGTCCTGGCGCGTTTAACAGGCGATGGGCGAGAGGTGGCCCAGTATAAGCGAAGAGTGTTGAGGCGTGTTAGAGAAGGGAACGGGAGGTTTGCTCACAAAATGGACAATTTAATTCAAGGGCTATTCCGAAACTTTGTGTGTGTCGATGCTTTTAGCGGCTTTTCATCTCTTCCTGTGCCAGTGTGGCAGACACGTCTTAAATGCCGACCAGCGTGGAGATAAACCCTGGAGAACCCAAACCAGTTCAGATTGGCCTGAAGGTGGCGTCATGCTAAAGGGTTTTCAGACGTCTCCAGAAATCCGTTTGGCACGACTCCGTCCTCGGTCGGAACCGGTTTAGTGAAGCTTCTGCGTTCACACTTGATCCAGCTGTCTGGTTTGGATTCTGCTATTTAATCCTCGTCTTTTTCGTTGGCGCTGTGTGTGATTTTTAAGCGATCTTCACTTTAAACGGACCCTCGAGATGTTTGGGCCGTGATTTACCACGTGTAGAGATTCTCTCAGCAATGCTTAAGCTTTTCTTAACTTTAACGGAAGACAAATGCGCTGAAAAGAGAAAAAAAAAATCAATCCGAATGTTTGAATATGTAAACATGCCATTTTTTTGTGCATATACGTATATAAAAAATGATTCTATATAGTCATTAGTACTTGTTTATTCTAGGNACCCTCGAGATGTTTGGGCCGTGATTTACCACGTGTAGAGATTCTCTCAGCAATGCTTAAGCTTTTCTTAACTTTAACGGAAGACAAATGCGCTGAAAAGAGAAAAAAAAAAATCAATCCGAATGTTTGAATATGTAAACATGCCATTTTTTTGTGCATATACGTATATAAAAAATGATTCTATATAGTCATTAGTACTTGTTTATTCTAGGTTATTTTTTTTCTNAAAAAAAAATCAATCCGAATGTTTGAATATGTAAACATGCCATTTTTTTGTGCATATACGTATATAAAAAATGATTCTATATAGTCATTAGTACTTGTTTATTCTAGGTTATTTTTTTTCTGTGACTTTTTTCACATTTTTATTGGTTCTTTTCTGTTTATTAGTGGATTTGAACCCGTCACTCGACAAAAAAAGCAGACGCGATCATCGCAAAAAGACAAAACGCATGACGATGTCGAAGCCAGTGTTGATTGCGTCATATTGCTGATTTCTGATGTCGAGGTGTGTGTGTGTGTCTGTGTTCGTGTGTNAAAGAGAAAAAAAAAATCAATCCGAATGTTTGAATATGTAAACATGCCATTTTTTTGTGCATATACGTATATAAAAAATGATTCTATATAGTCATTAGTACTTGTTTATTCTGGATTATTTTTTTCTGTGACTTTTTACACATTTTTATTGGTTCTTTTCTGTTTATTAGTGGATTTGAACCCGTCACTCGACAAAAAAAGCAGACGCGATCATCGCAAAAAGACAAAACGCATGACGATGTCGAAGCCAGTGTTGATTGCGTCATATTGCTGATTTCTGATGTCGAGGTGTGTGTGTGTGTCTGTGTTCGTGTGTATTTCCGTGTCTGTTTCGGAATGCTTTATCACATTCTGTCTGACGTTGGAATCANTGTGTGTGTGTGTGTCTGTGTTTGTGTGTATTTCCGTGTCTGTTTCGGAATGCTTTATCACATTCTGTCTGACGTTGGAATCAGAGAATGTGCATTTCAGAAAGTCCAAAATATTTTCATTTTTTTCATTTTTACGTGTCTCTTTGAATGCAAAAAATAAAACAAAACCTAATGAACTTTTATTTCCCATTTTCCATTGCCGCATCCACCAAAGTTATGGAACGGAGAACAAANAAAAGGTTTTATTGTAATAACACCTGTCGGTTTATCATTCGTCTTTATCAATGTTTATTTCTGCCATTGTCACATGAAAACAAATACAGTCGGACGACTCTACGCGTAACACCGCCCGGAAGTTGCGTCACTGGCCGGAAACGACCACTGTCTGTGAGGCGAACAGAAGTACCCGAAGGGTAAAATTGACACGGGGCGGATTTTTGGGGCAGATTTTGCGTCCAGAAAGCAGCGTCGAGCGGTCCAGCCGGGCCATCCGGGCCGAACTTCCACCATGGGAGCGTTCTCGCGCGCCGCCGAACGTTAGCGAGCGCCGCCAGCGGAAATNACATTTCATTTTTAAACACGTGCCAGTTGGCCCAAACTGGTTTCCACACACGGCGTGTTTGATGTTCGTTCTATCGATCACATTCCTGCGGTGGATGATGATGATGATGATGGAGCAGCAGCGGCGCGGGCGGAATCAGCGGCATTCGCCATTTTGAGGGGCAGGGTGGGCGAGCAGCTTCCGTCGGGAGGAGGGAGGGCGATCGCTGGTAAAATGGCTTCAGAGTTTGTGCCCCGCTTCACCACCGAAAACACACCGCCGTGTCTTTCCTCTGTCGCTGCGGACGATGTGAAATAACGACGGCAATTATTGGATCGCGCATATGTGCACAACAGCTGCTCGTGTGAGGAGATAAAGGGAGGGAGAGAGAGAAGGAGGAAGGGAAGGGGGCGAGAGAGAAAGAGAGAGAGCTTTTTGTTTATGTTGTTGTTTTTCCGTCTCGCGCTTCCTTTAACAATGAGCCACTACGTCACACTACATTTTACGCTCCAAACACACACACACACACACACACACACCGGACGCACGTTGTCCTTGTAACTACACGAATTTGACTCATTAGTTGGAGTAAGTAAAACAGCTAATTAAGCTCTTAAGAAAGCAAAAAAAAATCTACAGTAATCACGCAACAGATGTTGGCGCGGTGAAACGTGAAAAGGTTTTTATTGTAATAACACCTGTCGGTTTATCATTCGTCTTTATCAATGTTTATTTCTGCCATTGTCACATGAAAACAAATACAGTCGGACGACTCTACGCGTAACACCGGCCGGAAGTTGCGTCACTGGCCGGAAACGACCACTGTCTGTGAGGCGAACAGAAGTACCCGAAGGGTAAAATTGACACGGGGCGGATTTTTGGGGCAGATTTTGCGTCCAGAAAGCAGCGTCGAGCGGTCCAGCCGGGCCATCCGGGCCGAACTTCCACCATGGGAGCGTTCTCGCGCGCCGCCGAACGTTAGCGAGCGCCGCCAGCGGAAATCGGGGTTTGTCGGCCGGACGCAGCGATGGAGAGGCCTGCGAGACTGTTTTCCCGGGGATGAGGGAAAATGACCCGCTAACCTGAAATCGGAAACCGCCTTTGTGCAGATCCAGGCGTTCGGCGCTCCGCGAGCCTTCCAGCGGGACTTTCTGCGCGGACGAGCAGGTGCGCCGAGCCTTTACACGGAGCGTCTTTATTGAGCTAGCCGCGTGCTAACCGAAGCCCGTGACGCTCCCGCCGCACACTTTGTGTTGATGTTTGTGTTGTTGTTGTTGTTGTTGTTGTGGTGCTGTACAGTCGACGCCCGCGCGCGCAATCTCAGTAGTTTTGTGCACAATGGCGCGTGGTGGATCTGCTGACTGGCGGGTGTTAATTCTGCTTTTTCTTCCCTCTCGGCGCGGAGTGAAGGGATGTGATTAGGAAGCAGCCCGGGATACCCCCTCTCCCTCGCCCCTCCTCGCGCCTGAAGAGACCTCAAGCGCCGCGGTGAGTGCGGAACCGCCCGCGCTCCGGTAAATATCTCTGTGTGTGTGTGTGTGTGTGTGTGTGTGTGTGTGCGTGTGTGTGTGAGATTAATAACGGGCTGCTGTGATTTACCAGTCAGATGTTACCAACTGCACACACGCATACAGCGAATAACTCTTTAATTATCACATAAACCAATAGTTTTTGTCAGTAAAGAATTGCAAAAAGCAAAAACATTTCCATTAAATAAACAGTCACATTTTTCCAACAAAAATCACATTTTACATAAGTTGGTCACATTTCACAATTGTAAAACGGTTGCATCTCGCACAAGTAAATATTTTACATTTCACTGAAATAACCAAACACGTTTTTTTTTTCTCGACAAAAGTAAATAATCACTTTCACACCAAGTAATTTTCACATATTTAAATTTCACAAAACCGCAAATGTACTTTTCGTAGTGGTATCTAGGTGCGTTTCATTGTAGAAAAGTATTGCTTTTTGCAAAATAATATTTCGAGAATGAATGTGAATTATTATTATTTATGACAATAATAATCAAAATCAAATCGCATACACTTTTTCATGCAGTGAAAACTTTTGTTCAGATCAGTCTGCGTTGTTGTTGATTGATATTTTTCTTCCTGACTGTTATTTGTTTCTTGAGTAAGGTTTGTCAGGCACTTTTTAGACTCGATTTTTTAAAAATAATTCCTCGCACATAATCGATGCTTTAAAGTTCAAGTTTCTTATAACACTGGCTCTTATGAGGATTGAGACTTGTTGAGGACACTGTTCATGTCACTGATTAAGTTTGATTGGAACAGAGTAATGTTTTGGTGGATTCTGTGACTGGTTGGACTTCTTGCAAATGTATTTTTACACATTGCAACAATTCCTTAGTAATGAAGTAATTGTGTCGCTGCAGAACGATGAAATGTTTCTAGGATCATTGTGACGAACTTAAATCTGTAGATCTGGTTATTTGAGTCGAACTCGAGGAGTTCAGTGTTTGTGCTGAAGAATTACTGCACGAGTGACAGGAAACAAACGCAAAGCGAAAATTGCCGCCTGAAATTTTAAGATTCACAGCAGATGACACCTGAGATTAGCCTGTCGCACTGCAAACGCAAACGCTTATGATCTAGGGTTGGTTTCCTGGTGCTTTGTTCCACAGAATTAGTTCTTTTTTACTTTTTTTATTTTTGTCATGTTTGATGTCACTTTTCATAGTCATTATTAAATTGAAGTTTAATTATTGGTATTATTGTTTTGGTTTTTTCAACTTTGATGCAATAGACTTTTTCATAAAAATACGTGCATGCATTTTAAAAATGATTTTTTTTTTATCTCTTTTGTTGTGTACCTGTATTACTTTTTTTTTTGCTCTGAAATTTTATTGTATTAATTCTTGTGTTGTTTTTCTGTTGCAAGGATTTGCCAACGGAAGGAGGGAGAAGCTCGACTCCACCACGCTCTCGGACGTAGAGGTTGGACTCACCTGTGGACATTCTCACCTTTGACCTTTCTTCTACTTGGACCTGTGGAAACCAGTCTGCTTTTTTCCCTCACCTTTGAACAAAAACTGTTTTTTGGATATTCGTGGACCGATTTATTCAGAAGTGTGCTAAACGCGGCATGTCCATCACGGAGGAAAGACGCTTGTCCATCACTCCACTTTGACTTCAACACTACTCACGTTTGCTTTTGACAAATTGAAAGAAGGATAGTATTAGAGTGTTTTTATTTTTTTTAAACGTAGATTTTAAGATTTATTCTAAACCTAACAACTCTTGCATGGACTGGTAAATCATCTTTAGATTTTAACGTTTATTTATAGGCGATTATTTAATCCTAGGCAAATAGCAAGCCATTTCTAAAGCCAAACTGGTTGGGACAGCTGTGATATTAGGCTTTTCGCTTCCAATTGTTTTGCGGACGAAGCCAGTCGACTGCTTTGAACCTTGTTTCTAGAGATCAGTTTCCAGAGTTTTCGTGTTTGGCAGATTCTTGATACTTTGCTCCCGAACGGCAACAGGAAGGGACATACCAGGGACGCCCCTCCACAGAGAGAGGGAGATGTTCCAGTTTGGAAAGTATCCCATGGACATTTTGGAAATGCTCAGTGGACACCAGGCTCACCAGTTCAAAGGACTGGGACTGGAACGGCAGCTGCAGCACCAGCAGCAGGTCCAGCTTCAGCACCAGCAGCAGCTTCAGCAGCAGCAACAGCAGCAGAGCGAGGCTTCGGGCGGTCTGCTGTCGGGCCTCGGCCTCGGCTCCCTGCAAAGCTCTAGAAGCAATGCCTTTGCCGATTCCTCGTCCTTGTTTGCCAAAATGAGCGCACCCCCTCCACCTCTTCCACAGCAATCTCAGTCCTCCACCTCGCAGAGCACACGCAAATCCAACAAGATCAGCAGTAGCAGTGGGAGTGGCAGCTCCGCCTCGGGCTACCCGCAGTTTCTACGCACGTTTCACCCCGCTGAGGCGCTAGCACAGGAGCAGCTTCACTCAGGAATGGGGCGCTTTGACTTCTCCGGAGGAAGCACCGGAGGAGGCTCTGGAGTCATCGGAGGAGTCGTAACATCGGCACCGCCTCCGCCACCCCTCCACCCTGGCCTGTCTGTTCCCCAACCGTCCCCTGGACCATCCTCGTCATCTCCCTCCCCTTCGAGTTCGACCACCACTTCGAACAATCCTCCAAGCAGTAGTAGTTCGGTAGCCGGCTTAGTTGGAGCCCAGTCCGACGCTAGAAGTTTACACCAGCAGTTCAGCTGCATGCTCGCTGCAAACCAATATCTGTTTTCCGGAGTGCCCGCCAATGCCAGTCTAGAGCAGTTTTTAGTTCAGCAGGGCCCCCACAATCACCTCGGCCTCGCTGATTCCAATTCTGGCCTGGCGCCACCTCCGGCCCTTCATCCGTCTCACACACACGGCCATCCCACGCCTCAGCCCCAACAGCAGCAGCAGCAGCTCCCACCTCACGCCTTGTCACACCCGCACAGCCACGCCCATCCTCACCACCCCCTGCACCCCGCCCCCCAGCCGTCCTCTCTCGGTGGCTTTGACTTTCAGAGTATCCCCGTTCTCTCGTCTAATCAGCTTGCCTCCTTGATGCAGCAAGAAGCAGGCCTGCCATTGCCCCTTCCACTCCACCTCTCCGTTTCAAAGGACGACGGCAAAGGAGACAGTGGATCGGGGGCTGGAGGAAGTGGAGGTAGTGGCAGCAGGAGAAAGAAAGCCATGGCTGGCTACCTGCCCCAGAGGAAAACAGATGGCGGCAGCAGTAGTAGTAGTACAAGCGGCGCAAACTGCCATGGCAGCTCTGGGGCACATGGCCATGACGGGTCATCTGGTCTTGTGGGAGGAGGTGGAGGGGTTGGCATGAGGGGTCTCGGTGGTGACCCTTCTTCCATCCTCTCCTCGTCAACGCCATCCTCCTCTTCTTCGACTGTCTCCTCCTCTTCTTCCTCTGCCCCGTCTTCAAACTCCGCCTCTGTGCTGGTGTCGAACATCTCTCAGAATTCCAAGCTCGAGTCCCAGCAGTCCATGAGTATCACACAGGCAGAGCAAGAGCCACTCTTCTGCGGAGAATGTGGCAAGTCTTTCAACAACCTCCAAACGCTTCGCCGACACATTCGCTGCCACGGGGATAGCAGTATCGGCCGGAGCAGCAGCTCGAACGCGAACCCCAGGCATCAGCATCAGTCTGATCTCCCCCACTCGACACAAGATGGGTTGTCTCAGAGTGCTCACCACCAGCATGAACCCAACCCAGACCCAATGTCTTCCACTTGCTCCAGCCCAGACAAATCCTACTGTTGCAACGAATGCGGAAAGGGATTCAAAAAGAGAGGACATCTCCTCCAGCACGGCGTCATTCACTCTGGAGCTCGTCCGTACGCCTGCTCGGTCTGTGACCGCTCTTTCAACCGCAGAGAATCTCTCACCCGACACGAGAAAATTCACGAAGACAAGCCGTACCGTTGCCCTGCTTGTGGCCGCTGCTTCAGAGAGAGCACGTCTCTGTTGAACCATGCCGCTTCTGGGAACTGTGGAAAACCCGGGAGGAGATCTAGAAGCAGTGATGGCAGCTCAATAAGTTCAGTGGAGGGCAAAGTCGATAGCGATTTCCAAAGTGGCCCAATGAGTGACGCAAAAGACTTGGTGTTCTGCAAAAACGAAGACAGTACAGCGGGAATGTCCTGTGACAGCCTGTATACCCAGAACAGTTCTGCTGCCCCCGTGTGCAAAACCGAGGAGAAGTACAGTACACAAGAGTATTCAAGAGATCCATACCAAACCGCGTACAGGGTGGACGACTTCCGCCGCCAACCGGGAAACCCTTCGTCCTATTCCGGAGACTCCTGCAGCAACAGCCTTTCTAGTCCGGCCCTCAGAAAAGCTCCTTTGGCGCCAACCCTTCTCCCACACCCTCAAAATCAGCAGCACCATCACCAACAGCAGTCCCATCTTCCTCTCTCGTCCCTTCTGGACGACTCAGAAGACGAAGTCACCAGTAGTGCCATGTCGGCCATCGCCGCTGCCGCCGCGGCATCTGTCCTGCCCGCTGAGATGAACTCTGGGGCTCGAGAGGAGCGAAGAGACATCATTGGTGGTCTGTTGGGAGGACTTGGCTTTGGTTCAATGGGTGCTACTACGTCTACATCTGCAGGAAACAACAGCAATGAGGAATGCCTAAGTGGATCAATGATACCGTTGTCTCATCCCACACAACAGCAGCAGCAGCAGCCCACTTCACAAAATGCCAACAATCCCAATGCCAAACCCAAGCGGCCAAGAAAGCCCAGACAGAAACGTGAGCCGAGACCCGGTGGAGCTCCGGGAGAGGTTGTGAAGCGCAGGAGAAGCCATCCCGGGGCGTCCGGTGACGGCTCAGAAAGGCCATACCTGTGTACAGTGTGCGGACGCGGCTTCAGCAGACGCGAGACCTTGCGCCGACACGAACGTGTGCACACGGGGGAAAAGCCATTTCATTGTGACATCTGCGGAAAAGACTTCCGAGAACCGTTTCACCTCACCAAGCACCACACTGTTCACTCCGGAGAGAAGAACTACAAATGCACGCTCTGCGGAAAAGACTTTGGATATGCGCAAAGTCTGAAAAGGCACGAGAAGCTTCATCTGAGAGGTGATTTCAAACCCAGGCGGAGCAAAACCAAGTCCGCCGCAAATCAAGGTGGGCCTTCGAGTCAAGATCCAACCGACCAGACCAATCAGTCCAACCCCGGCGCTTACTACTCTTATTCTCAGGACAAAGTCGAAGGATCCAACGCCAGCTCGAGCACTCAACCGCCCGCCAAGCTGTACACCTGCGAGATCTGCTGGAAGACCTTCCGTCACCACTTCCACCTCACGGCCCATCACCAAGCCATCCACGAACATGGCGGAGAGAAGCTTTTCTCGTGTGAAGTGTGCGGCAAGGCCTTCTCCTACTCCAACAGCTTGACTCGACACAGACTGTCTCAGCACGGTTTGACGCGAGCCGGGCCGACCACACAGCAGGCAGGAAGTGAGTCCATCGTAAACACCTCCAGCGTCTCCGAGAGCGAGACCGCGACCAACGCGCTCCTCCACATATCTCCTGAATCCGGGGCTCACGCCGTTCCACAGCCGCAGTCCACCCATTCTCACGCTCAGCATCCCCAATCTTCCAGTTATTCCTCGCTGTTTTATACTCCTGAATCAGGACATCACAGTTCAAACATCTCCACACACTCCCAACATCTGCACTACTCCAACCCCACCATGAGTCCGCTGCAGCTTCAGTCTCCGGTGACGGGAAAGCAACTTTATTCCGGAGTGGCGAGCAACGCCCTCCATTCCACTCCATCTCACATTCACATTTCACAGTCCCAGCACTCGCAGCAGCACCATCAGCAGCATCCCTTCTCCCTTCAGAGCCAACATCTGCAGCAGAGCCCCCAAATGCAGGCGGACCTGCACCAGAGGAAGAGGAGACGACACCGGAAAAGGTTCAGTCTTTCCAGCGAGTTGCAGCTGTTGAGCGGACTGACCACGTGCGAGATCGCCAAAAGGCACATGTACCTGAAGCGGAAGAAGTGCAGACTGCAACAGCTGATGAAAAAGAAGAAATGGATGGCCCAGCTCAAGTGGGCCAAGTTTGCCGGAGGTGGTCTGGGCCTTCACCTCGGAGGAGGGATCTGGCGCGTCGGCCGCCTGAGGTTCCGTGGGCTCAGGTCCCTGGAGGTGCCCTTGAAGTCCTACTCTTGCCCAGTCTGTCCGTTCACCACTTTCTCCAGTCACATCAGTCTGTCGGTCCACCGCGCCACCAGGCACCCGCCGAGGAAGCATGGCAGCCACGCCCGACTCCGATGCGTCACCTGTGGGAAGCGCTCACGAAGGCTTTACGCAGCTCTCTGCCATCGGGCCTGTCACCTGAGCCAGGGCAGCTTCGCTTGTTCTCGATGCCCTTCTCGCTTTTGGAACGCCAGCTACCTGCACCGCCACAGGATGGCTTGCCGTTGCGTTCGCAGACCGATCAGATTGTCGATAAAGAGAATGAGCATCGTCAAGACCGAGGACCAGGTGGAAAGATCAACAGTCGTGAGCGGATACAGGCATTGAATGAACTGATGATGAAAAAACGACAAACAAAGCTCTTTAAAAACGAAACGTTTTCACAGTGAAAGTAGGCATGGAGGACTTTTGATGGAAATCAACTCCTGCTCGGCTCCTTGAGTTTGGTCAGACTTTAACCAAAGGAGTGCCTATGAAAACGAAAGACACTGAGATGAAAACGAGCCTGTATCTACGAAAACCATCCATTATAGACATGGATCTCTAACGCGGTTTCTCCAAAGGGGAAGAATATTCTAGATAATCTTTTTTTTTTTTTTTTTTTTCTTTTCGGTAGCACCTTTTGTTGTAATGGTAGCATCTTTACCCTCCTAAAATACATTCAGTATGTATTTTCGTACGGTTATTTGTGCGGAATGATGGGTGCAACTAATTTGAACCGTAACATCTCCAGTAGTCGCCCCTCCCCCACACCCAGAGTTTAACGATATAGCTTCTGTTTACTCTGCGATTATACTAGATTTCTGTTTTATGTGGTGTTGTATTTTGGGTTTTCTTTTCTCCTTTTTGCCGTCATGTTCGATTTGTAACGTTCGACACGGAACTGAAAGTTACTGGTTTGGAATCCAGATAAAACGCAAGGTTGTATGTTTAATATGTGTGACACTTGGTGTTATATGTAAAAGTGTCTCCTCTAGGATCCATCTGGACTCTGACGTCGGATGGAGACCAACATCCCGCAGAGTTGATGCGAAGGGAACGGGCGTCTCCTGTGTCGTTTGTTTTTAGGATTCGTGTAAAGAAACTTTGCGGGCGTTTCTATGGCCGTGAGTCGCTGTCGTTCGGACGAGGAGGGAAAGAGCCAGTCTGAACTGTACAATGCGTATTATATTTTATAACTAAGTTTTTTATTATCCACCATGTTTTTATTTGACTTTTATTTTGAAATGTTTTTTGTTTCTCTCTCCGGGGTGGGTGGGCTTGTGGCCGGGTCTGTCATTGTAAGCTGTGGGGAATATCTGTATCCGTGTGATTTTTAGTTCCTCGCCCTTCTGGATCTGTTTTACCCAAACCACACCTTAGCCCAGTTTCCCCAACACTATTGTATTCATTCTCCCTACTTTACTTGGCTACTGCCCCCATGTTTTCCTGTCAGTAAACTAAATACCAATTATAAATACTAAACAACTCTTCATTTTTCTGAGTCTACGGAATCATTCAGAGTTCCTCAGAAAACAAATAAAAATCAATCAAAGATGATTTTTTCCTGGAGTTTTCCCTGTTCTGGTGGTCTGTGGGAGATCTTCACAGCACGAGTTGTGATCACTCATCATCTGCGCGAGTGTTTCGCTCCTGGACTCTGGTGTGTTGGCTCGTGCCCTGCCGCCATTAGAGGTGAGAAGAACGAAGCCCTCAAGAGGGGAACACGACCGTCTGTTCGCTTAGTTTCTCTGAGGAAACATTTAATGAGTTCAGCGCGGGGCATCGTCTCACGTGACTCCGCTTGACAGTGACGCTTGCCACGTTTGTCCACCAGGTGGCGATCGTCTCCAGTGGAAAGACCCGTGTTCCACTGAGATGCGGTGAGGTGAGAATCACATCAAGTTGACATTAAATATCCAGTATGTATTCATTTACAAGTTATACATATAATTCGTATAGGATATATATAATTTGTATACATTTATTGGTGTATGTTGTTGAGTGCAATATGTTTCTAAAATGTGACTTTTAAATGCTATATATGCAAACTTCCGCTCAATGTATTTGGCCTTTCTACACTTTTTGTTGATCACGCTTTATAACAAACTAGTAAAATGCTCTTGTGTTTCAGCTTGACAAACGAACAAACACTTCTGCCATTGCCGTTTTGAATCGCATCACGTTTACCAGGTTTTTCCTAGGAAGTTCGGCGTTACTGCATATATTCTTTAATAATCTTATTAATCACAATTAATTTACAAATTATGAACCGATTTGTCGTGTGAATCTGGTTCGTTTCTTCGGGCGTCAGAAGCGTCGCGCTGTTGGTGTGTGTGTGTGTGTGTGTGTGTGTGTCAGTGTGCGGGGAAATTCGGCTCGTATTTGTTTTCCTTTTGAAACACGCAAAGTCAGATTCCACTTGATCTCAGCATCTGACAAGCAGCGCCGCCGCTAATCCACGCGGATCTCACCGAGTCGCCTGCGCGTGCTGTTTTACTCCAGGCTCACGCGGCACTGGCATGGGGAGAACAGTGGGCGGGGCGAGTGACCTAGTTTCGTCCAATCGGCAGCGGCGAGGGGCGGACACTGACCTACTTTTGGCCAATCGCGTGCCGGGAGCCCGGCGGTGTGTTGCGGCCGCGCGTGGCCGAGCCATGTGCTCCGTGCGAGGTCTCGCGCTGTCCTTAAGGTGCGTGGATCCACATTTGTGTCGGCCGAACACACGCGCTCACGTTTCTGGCCAATTCGGAGTGATGACACTTCACTAAACTGGCCAAACGAAGGGCGGTTTGCGCTTTCCCGAAAGTGAAAAGAACCGAGATTGCTTTCGTGCACGTTTTATTGCTATAAACAAGTGCGAGGGATATCAACACGCGGACTTGGTTAGACAAAGCTGCCTTTTTCTTTGTACTTTTCCGTTCAAATTAGTTCGATGGCTGGAAACGTCGCGGCAAATAAGAGGTTAGCGGGGAAACATGGGCGGCACCTACTGTAATATTCAGCAGGAGCGGCTTCCCATAGGCTCGAGTCGGCTGATAATCACGTTCGGGGCGGGGTTAGGGAGGTGTGTTGGATGAATAATTCATAGCCCCGCCCCGCGGCGCCTTTCCCCCGTGAGCGGTGACGTCACGAGCGCTGCCCGTGTATGTTCCAGCTGACTCCTGCTCCGGTACCGAGCGCCCGGAGAAAGAGAGGGAGGACGAGAAGAGAGGTTGCGGAGGTTAGAGAGAGAGAGAAAGAGAGAGAGAGGGCAGATTATTACTACCATCCATCAATCGTCTCATCTTGCGTTTAATTGTTTTCACGACAGCTTTAGTCGAACCGTGTGTGTGTTTCTTTTTAATCGCGGTTTTTTTTCCCATTCGTTTCAAAGTGGATTTCCAGTTTGCCCAGTTTCCCTGCAGACTGTGGGATTGTATTCGCTTTTCGCCTCCATGGACGCCCGTCTCATCCAGCTGATTGGGTTTTTCGGGGAATATTTGCGTCCTGGTCGTGAGGAGCACCAGAAGACAACCACGACACTTGTCAACAAACAGATCGCCTGAGGTAACCAGCGCTTCCAGAAAGAATGAAGTGAGGGGCAAACAAACACGCTCGAGCATCTCTTTTCTTCCCACTTCACTTGACAGGCCAGTTCGCTACACGGTGTGAACGCGTCAGGACGTCGAATTCGAATCGAACCGATCAGCTGTCAAACTCGGAGCGCGGATTTCAAAGTTATCAGGCGAGGAATGTCCAGGTCGCTTTCCCAGCTCCTGCCTCCAGACCTTCCAGCAGGAACCAGTCCTCAGCTCGGTCCCGCCACTAATGGACACCTGAGCAGCAGCAACAACAACAGTTCCATGGCCAGTTTGAAATCCCTTCTCCAGCTGCCCATTAAAGCGGACCAGAGAGGGAAGGACTGCTGTGACATGAAAGGTAAAAGCTCTTCTTGGTGATCTAGTTCGGACTAACTTTCGCTGCGGATGAGACTAGCTGGAATCCTCTGTTATTCCTCGTCGGGTGAAATGTTAATAAATGATGAGAACGCGGGGAATTACTTTTATCTGGAGATATTAAAGGAACTCTGCCCGCTCTTAAAGGGATTTCGAGAGTCTCCCGTGGCTGCCATTAAAGGGATGCCATCCAAAATGCGTTAAATACCACTACGCGCGAATGTGTGCGGTTGCTCCGTGGCGACATCGTGTGGACGATCGACGCAACTGCAGTGCTGTTAAATACATGTCAAGTCCGTCAGCACAGATTATTCACTACATGTTTAGATGNATTAAAGGAACTCTGCCCGCTCTTAAAGGGATTTCGAGAGTCTCCCGTGGCTGCCATTAAAGGGATGCCATCCAAAATGCGTTAAATACCACTACGCGCGAATGTGTGCGGTTGCTCCGTGGCGACATCGTGTGGACGATCGACGCAACTGCAGTGCTGTTAAATACATGTCAAGTCCGTCAGCACAGAGATTATTCACCACATGTTTATATGGTTTAAATTTATTATTTAATTTGGGATTTTTTTTTACTGTTTATTATGCAATTATTTGCTTCCTTGTTTGAAAAAAAAAA